>KV458877.1:3390-120822 GCA_001662605.1 Pseudogymnoascus sp. 05NY08
AAATTTTCCTGACCTAACTCCTTTAATTGCCTCAGAAACGCGTAAATCAAGCTCTTGAGCCTTAATACTCTTGCGCTTCACCATTCTTATGTAGTAGAAGTAGTAAGTTAGTAGTCGGCTGGTTTGATGGGGTCACCACCACCACTACCCCACCAAATTGTCACTTACACCATGGCAGCACTTAGGCCACGACCTACGTTACGTGGTAACCTAGAACACGGGTGTAAAATGTATAGATCACGTGATAACTTAAAACACGTGTAGAATAGTACGCTAGTAGGTTCGTACGAAAGGATCATACGAACAGAGATTAGACCTTTAAAAATAGACAAGTTTTTTCCTTCCGAGACTCGAGCCCACATAAAGCCAACAGTTTACATGTAACATTAATTACAGAATTGCTATCTATTATTATTTAAAGTCAAACAAACACACGATAACTTAGACCACGTAACGTTATAGGTAAACAATAACAATTTGTTTATAATAACCTAGGACATATATAACGTATGTGGTGGCGTAACGTAAGTCATGGCGTAACCGGCACAATGGCGTAACCGGCACAATGTTACTTTGTACCAAACTTTGTATTGAAAGGTACTTACTTCTAAAGATTTTTCAAATGATTATAACTTCAACAGTTTTAACGTAAGTCATGGCGTACTGTCGCTAATGGCGTACTGTCGCTATGGAATTCTGTACGGAAATAACGTCACGTGATCTACATTTAAACTTTTAATAACTTTTTATCTAAGTTTGTTAAAGCTTAATTCTTCTGTACTTAGAGACTTTATATACACATACATTATACGTAAAAACGATAGCTTGTAAGCTAGGCTAATAAAGAAGTTATTAGCAATTTTAGATTTACCATATAAACAATTTGTATGGCAAAATCTAAAACCTATGATAACTTATGTAAAAAAAAAGCTAGAGCTACTAGTGTCTTTACATATAATAGATAGTTATATATAGTTCTTATATATAAGAGGGCTAACCTTTAATAAATTTATTAAAGAAGTAATGAAGGTTTTAATTTTCGCTATTATAAGTACCTTTACATATAATTTTTGCTATAAAGGTACATTAGCGACAGTACGCCATTAGCGACAGTACGCCACGACTTACGTTAGCTTCACAAAGACCTAGAACAACGCCACAACCTATAAACGAAGCTGTAATTGAGGAAATAGATGAAGAGAGTGAAGAAGAGCTATATAATAGCGATTTGGACGAATTAGCACTGTAGTAATTGATTTATTTACAATTTTCTAAGTTAGTAGTTTAGTGGTTTAGTCCTAGATTTTAGTGGGGTCAGCAATTGAGTCGGTATGGCCATTGAGTTGGTATGGCCACGACTTACGTTATATATATGTTCTAGCCCAACCACCAACTATTCTAGTTGGCTAATAGGCTGGCCTAACTGCCAACCTATTGCTAAGGAGCAGGGTAGATAGAGTAGAATAGAATATGGAAGCTTTATATTATACACCTACATGTAATAATGGCTACTATTACTTTAATTAATCCATTTCCAAATGATGTACGCACTGCCTTTAAAGCGTATATAAGTAGTACAACTTACTACAATCGCAAGCAGCTCTCATATAATAAATAGGAGTGTATATGCACAATACTATAGAACCCAACTGCTTTTAAAGCAACACATAAGGAAGCAAAGAACCTTAAGCATCGTGCGCAGTCTGATTTTAAGCTTGTGAATAATAAGCTCTATAGAAAAAGCAACGTACGGTACTTACATGCTTAATATGTAGTTTGGAAAGCAGAGGTCTTTAATGTTATTACAGAAGAGCACCTTAAGCTTCTACACGTAGGCTGGAATAAGGTATGGCCTGTAATTAAGCAACAGTACTATGGAATAAAGCAAGAGGATGTAGAGTTTATACTTAAACGGTGCAAGAATTGCACTTTAAATAGGCCAAATACTACAAAAGCACCATTAGTTCCTATTATAAGTGGACAGGCATAGGAGAGGGTTCAAATCAACTTAATTAATATGCGCCACAAGCCTTCTAGACAGTATAACGTAGGTCGTGGCGTAATTGGGAGAATGGCGTAATCGGGATAGTGGGGTAAGCGACCCCATCAAATCCAGGAGACCCGACCACCACCACATCAACCTGTTAAGACCATCATCAGTATGGTGCGCAAAACCAGCTTGAAGGCTTAAGAACGCGAAAATCTATTAGCTGAAGCAGTTATTAGAGTTAAATCTAGTGTATACAAATCCTCATATGCTGCTGCAAAGGCCTTACATCTTAGGCCAGATACTGTCTTAGACTGTGTTATTGGGCGACGGCCCTCACAGAGAGAGGCACGGCAACAACAGCAACTTCTATCAAAAAATCAAGAGCAGACCCTCTTAAAGTGGATTAAGGAGCTTACAGCAAGTGGCTACGCTCCTAGCCATCAGATATTGCGTGAGGTTGCAGAGGAAGTCCGGTCAAATAAGTGTCGGGTCTTCTAAACCCAGGTGAGCTAACCCGTGGAGTTGACCAGCTCTGCAAAGTCAACAACTAACCCATCAAACCCGCTATAGACTGGCAGACTCAGCTATATCTAACTAGTGGCTTAGCAGACCCCATCAAACCAACCGGCCCAGCAGACTCGACTGACTGAGCAGTCCCGACCGACCCAGCAGACCCAACCAACTCAACAGACCCAACCAACTGAACCACAACTTCAATGTCCTAAGTTACCACTTGGGCAGGACTAGGTTCCACAATTTATTAAGCGCCATCCACACCTACGTGTTAACTTAGGACGCAGAGTTGAGGCACAAAGGATGAATGGGGTAACAAAAGAAGTGTTGAGGGGGTGGTTTGATGCATATAAGAGCCTTATAACAGAGCTAAAAATCGAAACACACAACACCTATAACATGGATGAGACGGGGTTTTCAATTAGAACAATGCAATCTACACGGATTATAGTCGATTCTACACTTAGGACGCGTTTTCAAGCACATCCAGGAAGGCAGGAATGGGTCTCTGCTGTTGAGTGCATCTGCATGGACGGAACAGCTATTGACCCCCTCATTATCTTCAAAGGGCAGAACATACTACAGAGCTGGATTCCAAAGGAGGTTATAAGCAAATGGTACTTCTCTACAAATACAAAAGGATGGACAAGCAATCTTCATGGATTAGAGTGGCTAAAACGCGTTTTTGAGCCCTCTACAAGGGAAAAAGCAACACAAAATGGAAAACTACAACAAAGGCTCCTTATTTGCGACGGCCACGATAGCCATATAAGCAGTAGCTTTATATCACACTACATACAGAATCAAATTTCGCTTCTTATACTACCTCCACATACCTCTCATGTGTTACAACCACTTAATGTTGCAATTTTTAGGCCTTTAAAAAGTCACCTCACAACAGCCCTCTCACACCTTAATGAGGCACAGCTATTGCGCATACAGAAGTCAGAATGGATGGATGCATACATACAAGCAAGAGAAAACGCGTTTTCTAACTTAAACATAAGTTCTGCATGGAGAGGGAGTAGGCTACAGCCATTTCAACCATAGACAGTCATTCGGGCAGCTACGCTTCCTACTACAGATGTAGTAGAACGGCCAAAGACTCTAACAGAGCATGACATTTTTGAGAAAGTATTTTTGAATAGCAGTCCTCCTGATTTTCCAACACTTCACAAAGCAAATACAGTACTCTCTTCTATAATAAGTCGTGGCATTCTTAATACTCCTACAAAGCGATATATTCATAAGTTAGCAGATGAAACAGAACGGCTTAATACACGCAGTATCCTTTAAAAAAGAGAGACAGATAACCTACGCTTAATTATTCAGAAGCGCAGAGTATAGAATAAGGGCAAAAGAGCAGTTTTGAAGGGTTAATTCCACATCTCAACTGAAGAGCTACAGTCGCAAGTAGCAGAGGCAGAAGCAGCAACAGCAACCTCAAAAAAGTCGAAAATATCAACAACACCACAAGTTATCACATCAATAATTGATCTAATTAATGATGAGAGTGAAGAGGAGCCATTATTAGATAGCGATATAGATGAATTAGGGTGGTGATAGATGAATTAATTGTGATTTTTTAAAGCTGTTGATGTGGTGGTGGTTAGTTGGGTCTCCTGGATTTGATGGGGTCGCTTACCCCACTATCCCGATTACGCCATTCTCCCGATTACGCCACGACCTACGTTAAGTGGATTCTTTATATAAAGGATCATTTTTCAAAGTATACACAGCTATACCTATTAAAAAGCAAGTATGTAGAGCCTATTACAGAGTGCTTTTCTTAATTCATTACAGCTTTCCTACCTCTAAAGATTATGTAGGCTGATAATGGGAAGGAATTTAAGGGTGCTCTCCTTATTCTACTCTAGAAGTATGGAATCCAGGTGATAAATAGAGCGCCACAGTCACCACAAACCTAAGGCCTAGTTGAGTAAGCAAATGGGGTTGTAGAAGCAAAGCTATAGGCATAGAAAATGGATAATGGGTCTATAGAATGAAAGGATGGGCTAGTTGAGGTTATGCTCGCTATGAACACCTAAATCCACTCTACAATTAGGTGTGCGCTAGCTAAGCTCCTATTCTGAGACAGGAGCTCTTATATTAACTAGCTTAATAGCTAGGCCTAGAAGGATCTTATAGTTGGAATTAAGTAGGAGGACCTAACAATGGGCCTAATTTTTAAGAGCGACCTCTAGTCTAAGCCTAAGCTAGAGCTAGAGCCAAAGCTCAACCTAGAGCTAGAGCTCCATTCTAAGCTCTAAGCTTAAGCAGGAACTTAAGCCAGAGCTTAAGCCTAGCTCTAGTAGGCACTAGAGCTTATAATTAAGCTCTCTAGCTTAGATTTTGATTTTTCTAAGCTAGAGCCGAGCTCTAGCTCTAAGCTTAAGCCTAAGCTAGATTAAGAGCTTAATTTTGAGCTCTCTTATATAGTTCCTACTTAAGCTTAGTGTTATAGTTAGGAACACAACGTGTTTGGTTAGGAGGATCTAGGTGGTAGAACAGGGTATCTAACACTAGACTCCTAACAGCGCTAGACCCTTTTAGGCTCTACAACTAAGTAGAGCAGAGGGGCCTAGGAGTTAAGTGGCTCCTAGGACCTAAGGGCGTAGGAACTAGGAAGGTTACAGGAGCAGCAGGGTTCCTAGGACGCTAGGTCCTAAGAGCCAACCACATCCTACAACCCTACATGATGGATATATAGGATAGATAGATATATTATTATATCCACTACTACCCCTATATCCCTTTAGCACAACACTACTATATAAGTAGATAGTTATTTCTTAGATAGGAGCTTCGTGCTTAACTTAATACAGTATTTGTTATATACTAGTAATGTGTTTTACAAAAGCCTTTGTGTCTAATCCCCTACCTCCTCTATTAAGTAAATTAATGTAACGAAACCCTTATAAGTCTTATACGTTTAAGACCTAGCGTTACACTTTAAGCACCACTTCTACAAGGTACTGGCTTATACACAAAGCAACATGGTTAGAAACGATTCTAGCTTAAACGTAGGGTTAAAGGGGAAGCTCGCAGCTAAGCCTGTCCCTTCGCCTATAACCACGCCTACACTAGGGGGACTGCATCCCTTAGACAAGCTTAAGATTGCATTCCTAGACACTTTTAATAGGGATTGTAAGAAGCTTAAAAGCTTCCTTATCTAGACTGAACTATAGATGGCCTTTAACGCTAAGCACTTTGCCTTTAAGGTACAGCAGGTCCTATGGGCTGTGGCCCTCCTTAGGGGCCCTGCCTTAGACTAGATCTTAAATTACCTTAGTGACTACATGAGTCACTGCGCCTTAGATGGGAGGGTTACTACATCTGCTAACTAGGGAACTAAGGACATCTTCATCTCTTAGGCTGGTTTTGTTAAACAGCTTAAGGCAAATTTTAGGGATGTTAATGCATAAAGGAACGTAGTGCAGGCTCTATAGGCCCTTAGACAGAAGGGATCAGCTATCACCTATACTGCTAAGTTTTAGCAGCATGCCCCCCTTACTAATTAGGGAGATGAGGCTATATGTGACTAGTACTACATAGGGTTAAAGGATCATGTAAAAGATGAGATCTCTTAATCTAACAAACCTAACGACCTTAAGGAAATGATTGAGCTAGCGTAGAAAATCAACAATTGTATTTACAAACGCTAACTTAAGAAGAAGGGAGGATTATCTAGTCATTAATAGACTTAGAAGAAACGTCATTAGAAGAGTCATTAGCCTTAGCTAATAAAGCTTAATGCTACGTTTAAACTAAGTGGACGAGCTCGTAACCCTAATAAAGAGTAATAGCTTAAGGAACAACTCTGTTTTAACTATAACAAACCTAGCTATATGGCTCGGGATTATAGGCAGCCTAAGAAAGGAAACAAGGGACGTAAGTTTAACAAACAGCTTAACGCCACCTAGTAGGGTTAGGGGAAGCAGTTAAACGCTACGTTTGTTAACAAACCTAACTAGGGATTCTATAGTGATAGCACTCCTAAAGGAGGCCCTTTAAGTGATAAAGAATACAAACCTACTAAAAGGGAACTTATAGAGTCCTAGAAACTTAGATTAAAAGAGTTTAAAGAAGATGTAAGGGAGATTACCTTTAAGGAAAACCTACCTAGAGTAGTAGACATCTATAGGTAGAGCATGCTTAACTAAGGAACTCTCTAAGCGATTCCTATACTACTAGCGCTAGTTAGATAGCAAGGTACTTAACAAGACTAGGAAGTTGCAGTCTACGCAATGAGGTGTTAGCCTAGGTACCCGCATAGGCAGGAACCCTAAGGAGCGAACCACACCTTAAATGAAGCCACTATGTAGTTAAAATATAAACTTGCAGAGTACAACGCGCAAGATGAGCAGTAAGAAGACACTAGGGAACCTAAACCCTAGGAGCTGCAAGTAGACTAAGCTGCTATAGACTACAAGCCTACTAAAAGGGACGTAGAGAACCTTTAAGAAGCTATAGAGAAAGCGACCCCTTTCTATAAGAGATGGGCAGAAGAATTGACATAATAAAATGTAGTAGAGATTAATCACCCCTAGCACTAATACATAGACTAGGAGAGTTGCTACATGCTATGCTACATGCATTAACCCTAGAAGGAAAAAAGTCAACACTTCCCTAGCACCCTTAAACCTATATATTACAGTTAGTAGGAGATGAGAGAAATTGTCTAGAGATGACGCTCTACAGGACAACTACAATAGGAATTACCTACAGTAGGATTACTAGCATAGGAGACGAACCTACACCTACTAAAACAAGTAGAAGAACAAGGGGGACAACGTTCCTCTAGACTACTAATAGAGGATAATGAACATTATTACTACTCCTTAGACGAGTTAAAAAACTAGGAGTCCTTAACAGTATTCCACTAGCAAGCAACAAGAAGAGGCCTAGTACGAACTAGCTATGTGCTACAATAGGTAGCATGTAGCTATACATAGTTGCTAAGATATAGAAGCAACATCTCTAAGCAATAATAGACTCTAGAGTAACAGGTAATTTTATAACAAAAAAGGTAGTAGATACGTAAGGTTTTAGGATGCAACTAAAAGCTAACCCCTACCTACTTATAGTAGTAGATAGAGAACCTATCTTAACTAATAATGGAATGGTGACCCTTAAGACAGCCCTATTAGAAATGGTTATGCTATAAGGACATAAGGAAATGATCTAATTTAATATTGTATATATAGACAACCATGCGTACATCCTTAGTGTACCTTAGCTTAAGGAACACAACCCCTAGATTAACTAGCAGAATAAAGAAGTTATAATAAGCTAATGCGTGTGTAGACAAATGGGCACAACGTAACAGGAGGGACCCTCCTAGGGCTAACGTAAGGTTTGTGCAACCTCTATAGAGCCTAATGACCTAGCCTAGGCATCCTCACTAACGAGTATACTAGTAGAGTATAAGGAATACAAACAGCTATTTTAGGAAGGCCCTAAGAACGAGGCGCTTCCTAAGCACTAACTATAGGATCACGAGATACCCCTAGAGAAAGATAAGAGTCTACTGTTTAGACTAATATACTAGCTATTAGAAAAAGAGCTGAAGGTACTTAAGGAGTACATTAATGACAACCTAGCAAAAGGCTTCATTAGACCATCTACGTTACTAGTAGGAAGTCTAGTACTATTCGTACTAAAGAAAGATAGCTCTCTATAGCTATGTGTGGACTATTAAGCATTAAACAACATTACAATTAAGGACAGGTATGCCCTACCGTTAATTAATGAACTGTACAATAGATTTTAATGAGCAAAGATCTTTAGTAAGCTAGATCTGTAAGAAGCCTACAACTTAATCTAAATTAAGTCTAGGGAAGAGTGGAAAACAGCATTCTACACCCGCTATAGTTTATTTTAAGTATTAAGTCATGCCCCTTAGGCTAACGAATGCACCTACATCTATATAACAACTAATGAATGACGCTTTACACAAGTATCTAGACATCTTCGTCATTGTCTACTTAGACAACGTCTTAGTATACTCAACGAGCGAGTAGGAACATGTTAAGCATATAAAACTCATCCTAGAGAAAATAGAGAAGTACAACCTACTCCTTAAGCTAGAAAAATGCAAATTCTATAAAAACCAAGTTGAATTCTTAGGTTACATTATTAGAACGCACAGCATTAAAATAGACTAAGCAAAGGTTACAGTAGTGTTAGAATAGCTAATACTAACTATAGTTAAAGAAGTACAAGCCTTCTTAGGTTTTGCTAACTTCTACTAAAGGTTCATTACAGGATATTCTAAGGTAGCTTAACTACTTACAGAGCTTACTAAGAAGGATCTTGTGTTTAAATGGACAGATAAGGCAGAGGTTGCCTTCTAGGAACTTAAGGTGAAGTTTATAGAGGCACCTATCCTTGCTACATTTGACCCTACAAAGAAGATTATCCTTAAGACAGACTCTTCTAACTTCGTGATTAGAGTATGTCTAAATTAGCTAGACAAGAACAGTAAGTTTAAACTAATTACGTACTACTCTAGAAAACTGTCACTAGTAGAGCTTAACTATAACATCTACAACAAGGAGCTACTAGCTATTGTCGTTGCCTTTAAGTAGTAGCAAGTATATCTTAAGGGATCTACCTACCCTATGCAGGTATGGACAGATCACAAGAACCTTATATACTTCACTACAACTAAGGTTCTAAACTGCAGACAAGTCTACTAGGCAGAGACCCTTATAGCCTACAACTTTATAATAACCTATTACAAGGGCTCTAAGAACGTAAGAGTAGACGCTCTTAGCAGACGGACCAACTACATCAGCCTAAAGGAAGAAAGACCTAGAGTAATATTAAAGAAAACAGACGTAGGAATGTAGTATAACGAGTTACTAGCTATAATCACTACTGTAGAGAACTTAGAACTAGAAGAAAGACTTAAGAAAGCTTACGTAACAGACGAATGCGTAAAGTGAGTCTTAACTAAAGTCAAAGGCGATTTCACTATTAATAAACAAAGACTGATTTAATATAAAGGATTAGTGTATGTCCTAAGTTAAATGAGATGCCTGCTAGTGCAGGAACAACACTCGTTGCCAGCACATAGCCATTAGGGAGTAACACGAACCTTTAAACGAATTGCCTAACACTACTACTTCCTAGGCTTATAGAAGCAAGTAGAAACAGTAGTAAGAGAATGCGACATTTGCAGCAAGTTAAAATCTAACAGGCACTTGCCTTATAGACAGCTTATGTTGACACTAGTACTAAAAGGAGCATAGAAGTTAATAGCTTTAGACTTCGTTGTTAAGCTACTACTCTCTAAAGACCTGCTAACAGGAGTAGAATACGATTCTATCCTTGTTATTACAGAAAGACTTATAAAGTATAGAAAGTTTATACCATACCTAGAGGCTAGTAACGCTAAAGCGCTTATATACACCTTCCTTAGAGTCATATTAGCCAATTATAGACTACTAGAAGAAATCATCTTAGACAGAGATAAGCTCTTCACTTTAAAATTCTAGAAATCATTAATGGCGCTGCTAGGAACAAACTATAAGCTGTCTATAGCTTTCTACCCCTAGATAGACAGCTAGACGGAAAGATTAAATCAAACCCTTAAACAATATCTGCAAAGTTATGTCAACTATTAGCAGGATAATTAGGTCTAGATTTTACCCATTGCACAGTTTGCATATAACAGCATGATGGCAGAAGTAACGAAAGTCTCACCATTCTTTACTAATTACAGCTACTAGCTAGAAGCATATAGGCAACTAAGACTAGATAAATCCTAAGCTAAACAAGCCATAATTATAGTAGAACAACTTAAATCGTTCTACGCACAACTTACAACGGACATCTAATTCTTAAATGAACGATCTACTACGTATGTAAATAAGAAGCGTAGTATAGAACCTGCCTTTAAGGAGGGGGATAAAGTATACCTACTCTAAAAACACATTAAAACAAAACGACTAAGTACAAAGTTGGACTTTAAGAAATTAGGACTATTTAAGATATTAAACAAAGTCAGCTTAGTTAATTATAGACTGTAGCTACCTAAGAACTCTAGACTCCACCTAGTGTTTCATGTCTTGTTATTAGAACTAGTAAGAGGGAATACCCCAATTGCAACTAACACTAAACTCTAGCCTAAAAATGAGATTATCAAATATAAGGTTAAGGTGATCCTAGACAAAAGGTTAGTAGGACGCTGTAAAGAGTTTCTAATTAAATGGAAAGGATACGAACTAACGGACAACTTATAGGAAACGAGAAACAACCTTAGCTGCCTAGAGTTGCTAGAGGAGTTCTACTGTTAGTACCTAAGCGATTAAAGAACCTAGGGGAGAGGCCCTAGTAAGGGTTGTGCTTAGGGCTAAAGGCCTTAGAATTAGTATTAGACGGAGTTAGAAGAGTAGAGCAAGCCTCAGCCTCTTGCTGGTTGTGCTCCTTAGCCTCTTCTAGCTCGTTAAGGGTGGCGAGGCTATAACGTAACATCTCACCACCCTACTCGCGCAAGAGCGCCCTCTGCTTCTTAAGCCGTTAGGATCGTGCTAGGCTCTTAATGGCAGCCTAGTGAGCCTAGAGAATAGACAGTTTAGCAAGCTCCTGCTCTTAATCTAGTTAATCTTCCTTATGCTTAAGCTTCTCCTAGTTGGCAACAGATAGACTAGATGTGTTACAACCTAGAGCATTTACTTAGACGCATTTACTATAATAGGCTAAACGAGAGGAGATGATATAGTCTAGACCTCTCTTTTTGCAGCGTGTGTAGGAAGGCATTAGGACCCCGTTTAAAAGGATATGTTTAGTAAGAAGTTAGCGTTGCTTTAATTTCATATGTTTATTAGAAGGCATAATGGCAGTGCAACCTACTAGGTAATTAAGTGGGCGCTACCCTACTTAAGTAGTTAGCGATTTCCTTACTTAGTAGACCTAAGGGACTAGGCCTTAAGGGAGGGACCTAGTGTTACAGTTAGGAACACAACGTGTTTAGTTAGGAGGATCTAGGTGGTAGAACAGGGTATCTAACACTAGACTCCTAACAGCGCTAGACCCTTTTAGGCTCTGCAACTAAGTAGAGCAGAGGGGCCTAGGAGTTGAGTAGCTCCTAGGACCTAAGGGCGTAGGAACTAGGAAGGTTGTAGGAGCAGCAGGGTTCCTAGGACGCTAGGTCCTAAGAGCCAACCACATCCCACGACCCTACATGATAGATATATAGGATAGATGGATATATTATTATATCCACTACTACCCCTATATCCCTTTAGCACAATACTACTATATAAGTAGATAGTTATTTCTTAGATAAGAGCTTCGTGCTTAACTTAATATAGTATTTGTTATATACTAGTAACGTGTTTTACAAAAGCCTTTGTGTCTAATCCCCTGCCTCCTCTGTTAAGTAAACCAACGTAACGAAACCCTTATGAGTCTTATACGTTTAAGACCTAGCGTTACACTTAGGCTCAAGTACTAGCTCAAATCTAGGCTAAGCTAGAGTTCCGTCTTAAGCTCGAGAACTCTAGACTCTAGGCTAGAGCCCAGCTCAAGCTAGAGCTCGAAATTAAGCTCTCTGGCTTAGGGCTTAATCCTGAGCTGAGCTCTAGCTCTAAGCTTAAGCAAGAGCTCGATTCTAAGCCCTAGCGTAGGACCTAGGCTTAAGTTCCAGCTCAGCCTAGAACTGAGCTTCAGCTAGCACTAGATCCTGTAATTAAGAGAGCTATAGCAGCTACTCAACGAGCACGGATTTTAATGGTACGTAAGTATACGAAGAAGCACGATATTCAGCACTTTGATATAGGAGCAATAGTCTCTATTAAGGTGCCTTAAGAGGATAGAACTTCAACTGATAATAGGAGGCTATTTGCACGAATTCTAGAAGAGCCTTACCCTCATAGGTATTAGGTTCTTACAGCATCTAGTATTATACAACGCCTTATTCCTACTAAATCACTTAGGGTTGTAGAGCAAGCTCTATGGAGTGATATAGTAATTCCTACTTCTACGAAGCAAGTAGGCTTAGGGCTTGCAGCTAGAGAGGCTTCTACAAGTGCTCGGGTTGGAATATCCTGTTAGTGCAAAGGGCTGTGTCGTACAAAGAGGTGTAGGTGTTATAAGGAAGCAAAGGAGTGTAGTATACATTGCTATAACGATGACCATGACTGTGGCTTCTTATCAAGCCTAGCTACTTGTACGGAAATAGCTTTAGTTAAGAGGCTAAAGCGGAAGCGGGCAAGAGCAGACACTACTGGAAATATAGTTTAGATTAATTAATTATATTACTCCCATTTACGGTTGGGCCGGCCCATTAGTGAATGGGCTGGCCCATTCACAAATGAGTAATATTAGTGGTTGGGCCGGAACATATATAGATCAATTAATTACTTTACTACTATTTACTACTATGTAGGTTAGTGGTTGGGCCGGCCCATTAGCCAACTAGCCGGCTAGTTGGCCAACTAGAATAGTTGGTGGTTGGGCCAGAACATATATAATACTACTTATACTAGAAGCATTTAACTGTTATCATTCCTAAAAATCAATAGATGATATATATATAACGTATTTCACGAGCGAGCGGCGCACCTGAGCAAGCGGCGCACGAAAACACTAAAATTGACTATTACTGCCTACTACTACACCACCACCCTACATAATGACCCTTATTCAACTGTAATTAAATCCTCGTGCCTTGTACATGTACGGGAGTTGTGGCCTATAATACCACATAAGCTACAGCGCTTCTGTCGGCCCTTAGAGCCTACCTGCCGACTACTCTCACTTGCCACCTCTATACGGATTTGAGCATTAACCTCAGCAGTCTAAAGGATATCCTCTCCCTCTCGTACAGAGAGACTACCCCCTTGCATTATACGCCTCTTGCGCTTCCTTTCCCTCCTCTTTTTCTATTCATTTGCTGCTTGTAGAGCCTTAACTTCTGCCTTAAGCAGAATAGTAGAATGCATCATCATTTCCGCCCCTTTAACAAGGCAGCTAACAGCATTATTAATTAAGGTAGGAGAGCTGTTCTAATGTCGTATGATGCGGTTCTTAATGTGCTCTGTTTGAAAGTTAAGCTCCCTTATAGTTTAAGGAGTCTTTAAAGTCCAATTGTCACTCTCAACTATAGGAGGGGTCAGAGTCCTTAAGTGTAGATTTAAGTAAGAGAGGACATTCTGCAGCTTATACGGAACTAGCCCTGTAGCTCGGAATCCGCTCTTAATGTTCTGCTCTGTAAATGTAGCTTTAAATGCTTCTTTAAATGCAGAGAGGAACTCGAGCTTTGTAATGTGGTTTAGCTGGTTCCGTACGAAGGTTTTAATCTGCTTTCCGTACGAAAGCTTTAGTGGCGCAAAGCAGCTCACATTAAGAGGCTAAAGAATGTGCGACGAGTATAGTGGCATACAGAGGGTAATTATCTTCCGTTCTGTGCAGTAGTGTTGAAATTAAGCAGAGAGGTAGCTCTTATGCCTATTAAGAATAAGAAGGCGATAGGTTCCGACCGTACAAGCATTTGTATGCTGATCAAAGTGTTAAATCCACTCGTACCTAATTGAATTTGAAGTCCACCCATTCTCACTTAGTGTAATTACCTAGTCGTGTAGTAATCCTAAGTCCTTGTACTAAGCAGAGAGGTGATTCTGTGCCTTAAAAATAATGAATGGCGGGAGTGCCCATCCGTACGAATTAACACCTTAAATAATCAACACCCACTCTCTATTTCTAGGCTGTATAGTCTTCGGACAGCTTTTTGCTTCTAAGCTTATAACTACCTTTGCAGTAGCAATAACTCCCATTGTAAAACCTACTTCATCAAAGTTGTAGATATCCTGCTCTAAGATGCCGTATTTTGCAACTGTGTTTCGTACGAGGGAGAACCACCCTTCAATTATCTTAGGATCTTTGCATTTTGCTCGTTTATAGTCGTACTTTCGACTAAACTTTGCTTTGAGTTCCGTACGACGCGTTATGAAGCTTGTAGCCTAGTTCTTCCTAACAGGACTCCCGCCTCGTTCAGAGAGTAGTAGGTCTGCCATTTCTTACATAGCTTGCGGCCGGGGCGGAAATCCACGCGAATCTAGGTCGAGGATATACCGAACGAGAGCTGACTCTTCGTACGGAGTCAACTTACGTGAGTTAGGAGTACAGTCGCGTCGAGGAGTAACACCATGAGCGCGTCGTCGAAGTGTTGTTTCAGGGACATCGTACGACATTGCAGCAGCTCGAACACTTTGAATATAGCCTTGTTTAATTGACTGAATAGCTAGAAGTATCCTACCCTCTTGATTAGAGGATTTTAGTTGAGTTGGTGGTGCCATTGTTAATTGTAGTTAGGTTGACGCGTTTTTGGTGTTTTCGTGCGCCGCTCGCTCGGGTGCGCCGCTCGCATGTGAAATACGTTATACATAATACTACTTATACTGGAAGCACTTAACTTTTATAATGTCATTAAGTTGTTAATTACTAAAAAGGGCGTAAAATAGGCTTATAATAAAGGTATAGAAAATGAAGAGGCTCTGATTGTAGACAATTTACTATGTAAGTGTCGCGAATGCACTTTGCATCCACATCGTTCTCGTGAATGCACCCTGCTTCCACCCACGATTATAGTAACTGCAGCTTGAAGAACTGATACTTTATCTGATATAAATATAGTGCCAGTAATTAGAGTTGGCCTCAACAGGTGGTTGTTGAGTTGACTTATTATAAGCGCCTAACCCCCTAGGTTCAACGTTAATAGTTTTACACGCTTATTACAAGCAACCGATGTTACTTCTACGAAGTAAACAGCCAAATTACATGGTCAAAAAGAATGTTCACAAATTACAATGCAATCACAATCATAGATAGAAGTATGCATATAACAGGACAATCTCAAATATATTAAGTATTATGGAGTGAGTGTGCCCTAGCGGCAGATGAGAGAAACAGCCTGGGTATAGGGGTATCAACACAAGCAGAAAATGCAATGACAAAACAGACCTGATGCAAAATCAAGGTGGTATCGTGGGTATGGTAACGAGATGCGATCCAGAACGACGGAGATGTAGACTCATTAATTTATCGTTTAGGCGGTGGCGGAAACGACGGGGGTCGTGGCCTGGATTGGTGCAGCGACGACGGGCTCCTCAGCAGCGGTCTCAACGGCGACCTCGGTGGTGGCCTCAGTTGCGGCTGGGGTCTCGGCCTCAGTCTCAGCAGCCTTCTCGGCGGCCTTCGGCGAGGTCTTGCCCTTCACGGTCTGGCGGAGCTTGGCGAATGGGGAGCGAGCCTTCTCTACCTTCTCGCCCTCAGCCTCGATGGCCTTCTCGACCTTCTCCTTCTTCTGTCCAAGACCGAAAGGAAGGGCAGACTTGCGCTTCTCAGCCTTGGTAGCCTCAGGGGCGACCTCAGCGACGGGCTCTCCGGCAACAACCTCCTCAGTGGGGACGGTGGCGGGGCTGGCGATGCTGGTAGCAAGGGGCTCGGACTGCTCAACGGCAGGGATAACTGGGGCCTCGGTGCTGGTCACAACCTCATCATCCTTGGCTGGGACAACTGGGGTGGCCTCGGAAGTAGCCTTCTTGGATCCGAAGCGGGACTTGAAGTCGAAGAGGGAAGAGTGGCGCTTGGATGCAGCGGGGCGGGTCTCTGGGACAACAGCCTCCTCAACAACGGCGGCCTCAGCAGCAGGGGCCTCAACAGGGGCAGCAGCCTCCTCAACAACGGCGGCCTCGACTGGGGCGGCCTCAGCAACTGGCTCCTCCTCGGTGACAGCCTTGTCGGCGACGACGGCCTCCTCCTTCTTGCTGCCCAAGTTGAATCCACCGAAGATGGAGTTGCGCTTGCGGCTGGCAGAGCGGCTCTTGGTGCGGGCCTTCTTCTCCTCCTTGGTCTCCTCCTTAACCTCCTCGGGCTTGGCCTCCTCAGCGGCGACTGCCTTCTCCTCCTTCTTCTCCTCGACCTTGGCGACAACGACAGGCTTGCTCAAGCTGGCAAGCTGCTCCTTGTAACCCTCGCTGCCGGTGATGGCCTCGGTGCTCTCCGTGGCCTCGACGGACTTCTCCTTGAGGGCAGCGACCCAGCTGTCACGGTCGACAAGATTGGCGGCCTGGAAAACGTGCTTCTGGCTGTTGCTGACGAAAGAGAACTCAACGGTACCATCCTCCTTGATGTCGGTGATATCGGCCTGTGAATATTTGTTAGTCGATGTCTTGAGCGTAGAGCACGTGAATTCGTGTATAACTTACGAGGTTGATGAGGCCAACTGGGGCGCTCTTCTCTCCGGCATGCTTGCTGAAGTAGAGGAGACCCTTTCCGGTCTGGGAAGCCCAGGCGGCGTTGTGGTTGCCAGCCTCTGGCTTCTCGCCACGGAGGTAGTTGGAGAGGCTCTTCACCTCGACGGCATCAGTGCCGAACCAGAAGAAGCGCTTCTGGAAACCAGCAAGCTTCCTGATATATGGGTCAGTATTTTGTAATAAACATGTGATAAAATGAGTCGATTTCGTTGTCATACGATCTCGATCTCATCTGCGTGAGAACTTACTTGATGAAACCACCTGGTGCCTTGTAGCCGATAACACCCTCACCCTCGAACTCCTTCTTTGGGGTCTCGACAGCGGCCTCTGGGGTGGCCTCCTCGGTGGTGGCAGCGGCGACCTCGACGGGGGCAACCTCCTCGACAGGTGCGGCGACGACCTCAACAGGTGCGGCCTCGACGACGGCGACGACCTCCTCAACTGGCTTTTGGATCTCAGACATTGTGATGGTGTTTTGAAGAGAATTTGGATTAAGAGAGATTATAAGATCTGCCCAAGAGGAAATGGGAGTAAATAAAGGGTATTTGGTAAGGAAGAAAGGTTGGGATGAGTAGAAAAAAAAAGAATTTGGGAAGAAGTACGCGAGGGGGAGTATTTGAATGGCGAGAGAAGGGATGGTGGATGGCGAAAGAAATGTAACGAAGTAACGGAAGCGACGGGGTTTTATTAGATTGGCAACGAGGGAGGACTGTGATTGGACGAGAGCAGGAGTAGTGGGCTTTGGTAGGGAAGGTACTGACAGGGATTATGGAGCTGGGCCTGTCAGGCTAAGAGGTCGGTCGAGGTGTCAGTCAGAGTTTTGTCGGAGGGAAATTGGGAAATTACGAAAAAAGAGATGGGGCCGTAATGGGGCAAAGTGACTAAAAGAGGATAAAAATATCCGAAAAGCGTAAAAAGCATACGAGGCTAGGGGTGGTTAGGGCCGATGTGGGACAGGAGATTGCTGTGTAGGGGATAGCGCGCATTGAGTTAAATGATACTAGTAGTAGAGTACTCCTTAGTTCGAAATTTAATAGAGAGGGTATCCACCTAGTTAGTGGTTCGGTGGAGTGGGATGGGATGGGATGGGATGGGATGGTTTAGAGGTGTGAAAGTACTTTTAGTGGTAGCCAGTGGTGTGAAAGTACTTTGAGTGATGGCCGGTGGTGGCCTGTGGTTGCCCTCTGGTGGCCTGTGGTGTTGGTCAGTGGTCTCTCAAAGTGAGGTCCAGGCCAATGAATTGACGCGTAGCTCCGCCGTCCGTGTTGACTCTACTTTTACGCGTATCCACAGATCAGAAAAGGAGAGTAGAGGAGTAGAGGAGGTACAATAAAAGGAGGTGATCAGGAGAAATATCGGAGTTGCGAGTACCTGATGGATAGCCTTGGGATGGGCGTGGGAGATTGGTCACTTATACAAAGATCGAATGCTCGCCTGGCTATCCTTGAGTACTCTTTCTGCTCTCTCTCTACGGAGTACTCTCTACCACTACTATATGAGGCGGTTTGAGAGGTGGGACGGAGATGGAATGGGCGTGGCCTACGGAGTAACAGCGTGGAGTGAGGGCAACGAGTAGTGGTGTGAGATGTGGCGTGGGAGATTGGCTGTTTTACCAATTTATCGATATATTATGAATTACAGTACGATCAGGAGGGAGTAGAGAGAGTACTGGTAGACTGGTAGTGGAATACTCCAGTACTCACCTCACTCTATTCCAGTATAGTATACTGTATACTGTATACTGTATACTGTAAATGGGTTCTAGACACGGGCATGTGGAGGGGAGAAACAATTGAGTCTCGAGTCTCAAAAGAACCTCTTTCCTCTCTCTCTACCACTTTACTACTCTTACTACTCTATTCTTGTCTATAGCGTAGTAGTACAGTCAGTACGGAGTACGGCAAGACCCTCGTTCACGCCCACCCGCCCACCCACTTACCTTACCACCCATCCACATCCACACCCATACCCATCCATCCACACCCATCCACACCCATCCATCTAAAGTACCGTTCCCACAACTACCGTATACTAATATATGCAGCACTATAATTTCTGTACATACTAATAAGGGCGCCCTACTAATAATGGCAGCATGTACTCAATATGCATGTTATACGCATATTGAGTATCCGGTACCCAAGCACCTACATACATACTCAGTACTTCAGTACTCTACATGCATCTCCTCTGAAAGCTCTACGGGATACTGTACGGTATTTGAGACTACCACCGTCTTGTCTGGTCTTGTCTTATTGACGTGAGAAGTGCATGTGCTCCGTGTATGGCATCTGGAGTTGCATCTGGAGTTGCATCTGGAGTTGCATCTACTGTATAGTGCATCGGAGATGTGAGTATGTGGTTTCACAGCCATCGACGACATAACCATACTTAGAAACTGTCTGTACGCTGTGCTCTATAGTACTGCACCGACTGTACCGTTATCTATCGAAGGAGCGCATGACCGTTTTGAGAGTCTCGCACCAACGATGCAGCACAGGTGCAGTGCCGAGGATGAGGAGATGAGGGTGAGTGAGCCCTTCCCACACGCCTTCCACGGCTCAACAACCTCTCTTCATGCACCATCCTTGACGATCCTGATACCCGTCTAGGCCATCCATCCACCACACCCACCACCACCACCACCGCCATCCTCAAGAGCACAAGCACGAGCACAAGCACGAGCACAAGCACGAGCACGAGCACCACCAACCATGTACACTCTACACTCTACTCTAACTTCAGACTGGAGCCATGCACCTTTTTACCAGGTGAACACCATACACACCGTACATAACATCCCATGGTACTCCACATACTATACTCTGTGGCGACGAGCGAGAGAGGTCGCCGCCGAAAGACTCACAACAACTCCTCCTCCCAAGGAACAAATCAACCACTATCCCATCGCCATCGCCATCCCACACAACCCATCCACCACCCACGACGACCACACAATCGCCACTTACCTCACATCATCACCACACATGACCCCAAGCACCTCATCTTCCCGTCTTTGCCCTATGCCGTTCATTAATAATTACCTAAACCCGCCTCCCTCATCTACTCTCATCCACTGGTAACTGTGCACATCAACGCGCGCCGATCGCCTTTCACACACCCCCTACCCCCTACTACTGGCACCGTTACACGGCGCACAGCACTCTCCAAGCCTGTTGACGGGTGGCACACGTGAAAAAAAAAGGAATCTTGGAAAAGAGAGAGAGATGCCCGCCACCAGTCAAATGATGTGCCCGCTCCCTGCGTCGTAATCAATCGCCCAGACACTTTAGCGGAGAACTATTTTTTTCATCTTTGCCCTTCGCTCCTTCTCCGTAAAAAAGTACTTTATCTCACTTCCCTTACTCTAACAGGCAGTAAAAAGAGTACCTATGTATGGGTCACTGTCGTTGCGTTGAGAAAAAGACACACAAAATGCGCCCGGCCTGCCCCACCCGGGATCTGCAATCTAATGAAAGACTGCGCGGAGGAGCCTTACTGTACTCTCTCACTCGCCCGAGCGATTGCCCCTTTCCACCCCATTAAGGCATTTGTGAGGCAGGACCTTCGGCGCGTTCGGCGGGATGTGCGGTAACTTGATTACTGTGCCGGATATAATATTTCACTGCACTGTGACTCTGCGACTGAACTTCCCGAGGAGAAAAAAAAATGTAAAACAATAACAATAATATTTATATCTGCCTGCAGTATGTATGTACTTTGCAAAAAATGCTACCCTCGAGCGTTGAGACATGTCGGACTCCTCTTTAGCGGATCTCGCCAAGGCCCTATTTGGTCCATGCCGTCCGAGTAGCATTGCTATAGTAACCCACCGATTGCACTGGTACATACATATCTCAGAGTTTGACTCAACTATTGTATGTAAAGTGCTGTTAACCGGCACCTTAGTCAGCCTTCCATGACTTTTGGATTTCTGTTGCGGGGCTCTCAGTGAACGGAGTATGTGGGCGCTTTAGTCCACTTATATCTCCTGTCACCAAACCCCCAGCCTCGGATTACCCTAAGTAGAGTAACTCCTCGTGCCTATACCACAGGGCGAATATTCCTCATACTACACATATATGTGAGTAGTCTCCAGCCATACCTTGGGTCTCTCTCATAGATATATCTCCTTTGCGTCCCTTGGAAAGCTCTCGCTGGGGCAGTAAGGGCACTTGAACCGCTGGCCCTTGCTCAGCCTCTGGAGACTCTCTTTGGCGACGACATGACCGCATGGCATCATCATTGGAGGGTTCTGCTCAGTGCTCTGCTCTTTGCTGACTGGGCAGACAAAGATCGCGTGGTAAGTCATCGACCTTGGCAGGGGTATTTCAACGGGCAGCTCGTGCTGCGTCGTCCACTCCGTCCGCTTCTCCTTCATGATATTCGCCAGTTTGAGTAACGTGGGTAGTGCAATGGCCCCAGCTGTGACAGAGATGTAGAGAGGTGAATCCGCAGATAGCCCAAGTAGGGAGCAGAATTCACGCGTAAACGATTGTGCAACTTCGCTCCAGGCACTATCGGTTTCAAAGGTGAGACGATACGGCGAGTCTTGCAAGTTCGACTCAAATGCCATGGCTGCAGACAACTGTTGGATGTCGCGGAGGAAGCGAGCCTGAAATCGCCCAAAGTTTTCCCGTGCATACGTGATAGCCCCGAAAAGGCCATTCCGTGAGTCGTTCGGTAGGCCGTTCACCTGAGGTCCTTGGAAAAGCCAAACGTATTGTAGCTTGGTAAGCTCGAATTCAAGATTGCTACCTCGCTTCTCCAGTTCGGAACTATGCTCCCTGGCCCATTCAATGGCTGGCAACAAGTTCCTCTCTCGGAGATGTCCAAGTATGGCGTACATGTTCGCAAACTTCGCTTGTAGCTCTTGAGATTTCAGAGATGTAAACTCCTCTTCATCACCAGGGTATGGGTTTGGCGTGCCTGGGGTGGGTTTTGCTTCGGGTGGGCTCGCGTGTGCCTCTTCGATGAATGTAGATGCAACGCCGAACTGACCTTCGCGAAGAAGATGCATGGCAATAGCCCGGTTTATAAGGGTCGGATGTGAAGCAAGAGCATCATAATCGGTCGACAGGGTTTCCGATGGAAGAGACTTCTGTGATAGGTTCTAAAGACCGAGGGTTAGCTTGAGCATGTCCAGTGCCACGATCAGTTCCATACCTTATCCAACGCCTTCCCATATTTATTATGCGCAGAGTATATCTTCTTGAGATCATCTGTGACTCTATCCAGCCCCTGTTTAAATGGATTCTGCAACTTGGCAAGAGTTATTGATGCAGTGTTCGAGTCTGGAGGTCTGTCAGCGGTGTGCTGACGTAGAATGCCTGTGAAGGTGCTGCTAACCTGCTGCAATTGCCTCCCGTGCATTGCACAGCTGCTCCAAGACTTTGTCGACATCCTCAATGCTCTGTGAGAGCGAGGCGTCTTTCTGCAGCCGGGCAAGCTCTAATTGAAGCGCTTCCATGTTGAAATGGCTACCCCCACCGTCACCGTGGTTCGCCTTCCTCGGGATCCTAGGGTTTCATCTACTTCGAAGGGTCTGAAGAGACGATATACATGTCATCGGGCCATATGACCCTGCGATTTGAAGGGCAAGTGAGGTCCTTTGTGCAGCGTATGGTCGTAGGACAGTGAACTTCTGTATTTGATGTTGCAAGAGCTTCAGTCGTTGATGGCATGCTGGTCATCGTGGACCCGCTCTGGATCCGGGACGTCTTCCGCACTACTGGGGTCAGAGGAACCTTGGTGTCATGCCGCAGACGCCGATAAGAAGCTTCCCGCGGGTACGTACCCCACATGCTACCCGTACGTCAAATCGAGTTCGAAGCTTCCACGGCCTCGCCATAACTCTATATACAAACACTCAACACCTTTCTTGTTGAGCTCATCTATGATCTAGCTCCGTACGCTGAGCTATTGCCAAACCAAAAGGACATTCACTGAAGCTGGTTGGCTTTTGTCCGTTACTGTACAGGTTTCCGAAGCATTCATGTCTCCGCTACCGCTAACAAACCACATGCTTGTACAATGATTCGGATAGGAGCTATTCAGCACTTGCCCTCAACCTTCTACAACCGACAGTGGCAGGAGGGGACGTTGATATGAACGGCCTATTACTGGGCTCACAGGAAATTTCTTCGCTGAGTACGGCGAACGCCCAGACTTGGGCACACCGCTAGAACAAAAAAGATGGCTCCCAGTGCTTTCTTGCAATCATCAGACGCACGGCTACACCGTGAAGAAGACTGGACTCTCTCTCGAACTTCTTCAGTTCAAGCTAGCTCATCAAAGAGTCCTGGACCAGCTTCACTTGACGGCAACCCCACCCTTGGCTCTCCAGAAACCAATACACAGCTGTCGGGATCTACTGCGTCCCACCGACGATTTGTTTTTACCGACCCCATAGCGTTCAGGTTAGTCGCTCAAAGATTCGATAATACTTGCGTCAACTGCTAACCCAGTAAAGGTATCTCGAAGATGACTCCGCAACGGTTGTATTGGAGCGCCGGGGGCAGCTGAAAGGCTACCAGCTATACTTGGTTGAGCAATGGGCATGCTCTCGCGTACATCCCACATTCGTCATAACGACTTTTACAGGAGACCCCACACATACCGTTCTAGTTGGAGTCTTGGGTGTGCCGGCCAATGAAGAATCTTGGTCTCCACGCCTTCGGATTTACTTCAAGGCAATATCTCAATTCCATGCAAGGCCGAAGGAAACTCCTCTCGGGATGCTTATGGTCACAAATCTGAGCGGTTTTCCATCAGCCCTGACCGTCATTCCTGTGCCAGATGGCGATATCAAAGATCATCGAGAGGATTTTATTGTCAATGAAAATCTAAAGAGGCTGGGGTGCTCGGGGCGGTCCGGTTTGAGTCTCGCTCAGCCAGTGGCCGCCACACAAGCCAAATTTCACCAGCTATACAAGACAAGCGACCGCATCGACCTGTACAGTGCCGTCATTGAGTTAGTGAAGCTCTGTCAAGTTGCTTTGATGATGTTTGGGAAGCTAGAGCAGGAATATGCAGACGGTTTACTTTGTGACGTTACAGAGAGGGCCATCAACGACTGGTGGACCGAATTTGGGTCTGAATATTACAATATCGAGCCAGCGGATGGAATCCTTGGCCCAACAACGGTGGCGGCTCTCATTGGCATGCTGATGGGGGCTCGGAATCGTCTGAATTACTGTGGTGCGCCTGTCGCAAAGGATGCCTTCGACATCACCAGTCTAAAACGCGGCATCGCTTACTTTCAAAAATCTCAGAAGCTGGAGCGTACCCGCAGGCTTGATAGGCAGACTCTTGCGTGCTTACGCCGGGTCACGGCAAAGGCCGCAGCTGGTGAAGGTTGGGCAGTGCCAAAGGCTGTGAAGTCTACAGTGGTCGAGCTCAGTGGAAAGGGTGGTGAGATGATGATGGGTATGGTTGGAGCGCGTGACAAGGCTGGTATTGGGGACATAGAGACCCTGGATATCGACCGGTTGGTATCACTTGTGCATGGCGACCGTTCAAAATGGCTATGGTATGGGAAACAAAAGAGGACCGGAACAGGCGACAACTTCGGGAAGTCATTGCCAGAGAATGGAAATATGGTTTTCAGCCGGGATACGTCTGGCGGTTACGTATGGTCCCACAAGAAAAACGAAGCCACCCCTATTGAGGATGATGATGAGTTGCGAAGGAAAGAGACCACAAACACCATCTATCCAGTTCGATCTCCGGGGTCGGCGGTTAGCCTGTCTGAAACCCCTAATGAGAGGGATCCGCAGCTCCGCAAAACAGTGTTCAAGAACGTGACAAGCAAAATGAGTGACGCACGCTCTGGATTTGGACGTATTAAGGACGCTGTTGGATTAAGAGGCCATGCTAGCAGGCATTCAAAGGATGAAGCAATGGAGGGGGAGGGTGGCTATTATCCTACCCCCAGCACTGCAAACTTCGATCCCAACACTGGAACTTCAGCCACACCGGGGAATATGGGGAAAGCTTTCTCGTGGAAAAACAAACCTGAGGAATATCAGGGTGGATATCGAAAGGACCAGTATCCGCCGTTAACGACAACTACTTCGGCCAGAGCACTAGAATCGTCTAGAGTACGAGACTCGGAATCCCCTCCGAGTGACAATAAAGCCAATATTCAGCCAGGATCAGACACATCACAAACTGATAAATTACCATCGAGGCTTGAGAAGAAGGTCACCCCACCGGTCAAGCCCGAGATTATCAATGGCGGTGTCGCCACTGCCGAACCTTCTGTCAATGGGTCCGCCAACGGTAACGCAGATCTGGATGAGCCATCCCTAGATACGCGACGCCGTCCAGATAATATGTTCCTCTACAGGCGTAGGAGTGTTGCCAACGTGGAATCTGTATACGGACAGACCCAAAACGAGGCACGCTGGCCCCGCCATTTGTCTTTCAGCGATGTATCGGAGGCTGTTTTAAGGTGGCAAGATATAAGTGCTCCTGCGGGCAGGACAGAATATACCTTCGGCCCACGGTATGTGGCCGAGGACGAGAATCGACTTCATGATAGAGTCCTGGAACTCAACAACAATGTTAGCGAGTGGGTGAAATCCAAGGTTGCAAGCGTCGAGGCGCTCGAGGCCCAGGCCATGGAGGACCACGAGGAGTTTCAAAAATTATATTACGAGCTCAGCGAGAATTATCATAATATCCAAGAGAGCTCGCAAGACTTGTTGGCTGAGGAACGCTCTCGCCTTGTGGAGGGCACGAACAAAATTGAGGTGCTGGAAGCCAAATTGGAATATGAGATCAATGCACTTGTGTCCAAAGTTTCGGATGTTGAAGATGGGGTCGCTCAGTTTGAGACTCAGGTTGACAATCTTGAATCTCACGCTACGGAGTTGGAGCAGCTGCTCCAGACTGAGGGCTGGCTACATTGGGCAGTTAGGACATTTACGGGGATTGGAATAGGGCCACACACGGTGGATGCATAGCCAGGCGATGTAATATAGATCACTTAATGATAAAATTGGCCCTTGGTTTATACTGGGATATTTCTTTTCGGATATGCGTATTACGGTATATATGTTTGGTAAGAAGGGTGATTATAATAGTAGTCCGCATGATAATCAAATATTTGGTTCCGCATTTCTGGGATTGGCAAGTAAAAATAGAATGGTATAATATTTTATTCCCCTGAACAAATCCATCGACCCCGAAAATTAATCCATACTCGATTTCAACCCCCCTATTATCCCATTGCCCCGCCACAATCATATAACCTTCCATGGATGCGGAGAAGCATACATAGATCATATCGAAAGCAACCAAGGAATTTACGGCCCTAGGAGGCAATAAAACGCACCCAATCTAGCCACCCACAACAATGGATACCTGAGCCCCGATGGCATTATCAAGTCAATACTCTACTACAATATCATACACCAGGATGGATATGGAATTCACGAGCAGGTAGATCAAGAGAAGCATAACTGGGGGAGTAAATGAGCTCGACGATGTCATAATTTTACATATAATAGTACAGTAGTGCTAAGATCCGAGAGAACACCCTTCAAGATCCCTCACGATCCAAGACGTACAAGCCCCGAAGGAGACATATATCCCCTACCTCCAAAGGCGTCTAATCTCAAAAGCCGAAGTAACCAGATCACCCCGATTGCTCATAAGCCCCTGTCATGCTGCCATTTCCCATCTTTACATCCCACCAAAGCCCATTCCTCCCGGTCCCTGGCCACCGCCAGCACCCTTCGCCTGTGCCTCCGCTTGTAGGATCTCCGAGACCTTCATCTGGACATCGAAAAATTTCGCGGCGCACCTGTCGATGCAGACACCCTCGCCCTTGTTCAGCTCGCCCTCGCGGTAGTCGTTGGGTATACACTTCTTCATGCATGCGCGCGAGAGTCTGGATATGTAATTAGCAACGGGTTCGACAAATTAGGCAATGGGTAGTGTGCTGCTGGGACGTGACGCACTTGCTGAACATGTCTGTGACGAGGTCCATCTCCTGCTCGGCGGCAGCGATCTTCTCCGCCGACGACGGCTGCGGCCTTCCGATTCCGAACATAGACATCTTGAAAAGCGAAGGAGTAGTCTGGGGATTTGATATTGTGTGTAAAAAGCGTGTCGGCGAGGCTGTGAATTGACGTTGATGATGATGTTCAGGCTTGATGGCCATACGCAACTTTATTAGCTCCCGATAATAATTGCGCCAAGACCCGGAACCTGGAAGCTTGAACCGAGCCGCTAAAAATCAGAGCTTCGAATAAAACATTTCTCCGCGAATATCCAACTCTCCCAATTGAATATTTCTACAACCACCTCGCAATGATTTGAAACTAATCCAGGTATGTTGTTCAAGTTTTTATTATTCTACTATTTTGCCAACCTTATATGATGAACCATTTATAACATTAGAACCGTTGCGACTGACACCTCACGGTGGTTGATCTCACATCTCAATTCCTGATATTTTGCTACATTGCCTACAATTAGTCAATTCAAGACTTGAAAGTGCTTTGCTAACAATAACTTTCTACAACAGGATGACTGCCAGACCATTGCTCAAGTTTTTGTATCCGCGGATGCACAGGGACCTGTCCTTCGCGACGAAGGATGCCTACATATTATTTTACTCCACAGGCAGGAACCTGACTGGACTCTCACGGTCACCAAGCCGCGCCCCAGGCTGGTCTACATGCGCATATAGCACCAAGGCTGGTGCACCCACAGAAGAAAGTAAAGGATCTCCCATTGGAAAAAAAAGCGATGATATTCAGCAGCGCCTGAAGGAGCTCCAAAATGCAAATGCCCTAAAATACCCGCGAATCCAGCCAGATAGAAATGGAATTAGTTGTGCAGAGTTTAAGAAACGATATGCCGTGCTGAATCCCGAAGAATCAAGAGAAAGTGACAATGTGACCCTTCGCGGTATGTTGAGTCGTCGTAGCACCTGCCTGTGTCCATCATGACTGATTGATTGTATTAGGGAGGTTATACTCCTCGCGAATTGCGGGCACCAAGCTCGCATTCCTCGATGTCGTCCAGGACGGGAACCGCGTTCAGGGATTGGTGAACCTGCGTCGTCTTCAGACTGAGGATGACGTCCAGGCAGAGCAGTTCAAGGAGTTTTACCACCTTGCCAGACGAGGCGATATAGTTGGTATGCTGCTTGATAACCCCTGATTTTTGCATATAATAACACATTCCACAGAGATAACAGGTGTGCCCACTCGCACCAAGAGAGGTGAACTATCTATCAACGCCACGAAACTCCCTATCATCCTCACACCTGCCCTGGCCAGCTTGCCAAGCACACTGGACGACCCGGAAACACGTATCAGGAACAGACACGCAGATATTCTGGTTAACCAGAAAGTTGCGGATACATTAAAACTCCGCTCCCACATTGTGCAGTATCTGCGCAATTTCCTCATATCAGACGACTTCCTCGAGGTCCAGACACCGATCATCGCCGAGGATGCCGGCGGAGCGATTGCACGCCCTTTCAACACGGTGGCCACGGGATTCTCAACAAAGACCCTCTCACTTCGAATTGCGCCTGAAATATGGCTCAAGAGGCTGATACTGGGCGGCATGGACCGCGTATTTGAGATCGGCCCTGCCTTCCGAAACGAAGGCATTGATGCAACGCACAACCCAGAGTTCACAACCTGCGAATTCTACAAGTCCTTCGCCGATCTAGAGGAGCTTATCAAGATGACCGAGGACCTGTTCTCGGGGCTTGCAAGCCATGTAAATGAGCTCATATCGACAAAACTTACTTCATTGGACCCGCTGGACACAAACTTATTCACGGCCCCTTTTCAGCGAATCGAGTTTATACCCGACTTGGAGCAGCGAATCGGCCGCAGGCTGCCAGGTCTCGAAGGCGACAATGCAGCAGAAGCAGTTGCTTCCCTATTCTCCGAACTCTCCCAACCCCTCCCCACATCTCCCACCCTCCCCCGAATGCTCGACAAACTCGCATCAATATACCTCGAGCCCTCCTGCGACTCTCCGACATTTATAATACACCACCCCGCATGCATGGCGCCCCTCGCAAAGTCCTTCCGCGACCCCGCCACCAATCAGCTCGTATCCGCCCGCGTCGAGCTATTCGTGCAGCACAAGGAGCTAGCCAACATGTACGAGGAGGAGAACTCGCCGTTTGAACAGCGCCGGAAGTTTGTTCAGCAGGTGCAGTGGAAGGATGAGGAGAACGAGGCTGTTATTGATGAGAGTTATTTGGAGGCGCTGGAGTGGGGGTTGCCGCCTACGGGTGGGTGGGGATGCGGGATTGATAGGTTGTGTATGTTGATGTCGGGAGCGACGCGTATTAGCGATGTGCTTGCGTTTGGGAGCTTGAAGAATGTTGTGGGTTTGGGGAAGGATTCGTACAAGAGCTGATTTCGGATGTCCCGTGTAGATTACTGTAACAATATGTATATGTAGTGTAGACAAGTTGATGGATATTATACAATTCAAAGATCCCTAATAGTGCAAGTGTCCATGCATAGTAACTAAAACGCCCATGGAATCTAGTATCTTCCATGACACCCGATTCGAACCGCATGACCTGAAGACATGTGTCATATGTGGCGACCTTTCCCATACCCAGGAGCCACTTCATATAAAAGCAGATGTGCCGCAAATCATTGGCAAATGGAACCCGTGGATCCCTTGCATCCTTACTTCTCATCATTCTCAGCATCAGTAGTACCCGTCATATCTTCGTCACCATTGTTTTCATCCTTGAGCCTCTTACTACTAGCCTGAATGTCTTCATCAGCCTCCCTCTTTGGAGTTGAAGGCTTCTCTTCCGTTTCCTCGCCCTCAAAGGCCTCAACTTTCCTCCCAACCGCGGCCTCAACATCAATTCCCTGTATGCCATGTCGCAGATTATTCCCCGGGCCTTGAGGTCCCATATCCTCCATACCAATTTCCTCAGGGCCACGGGCATGTGGCGTCTCCTCTTCTTCGCCATCGCCATTGGGATGTGGCTGCATGTGGGAGAGTTGAGTTGCAGGCACTACTCCCGCGCGCTGTTCTTGCCGCAAGAGCTCTCCTTGTGTAACCCCTCCCTCAGCACGCAGTCCACTCTCATTGCTGTTCCCGTCACCAACAGCAGCCAGCGTGGTTGATGAAACGCCATTCACCGACACAGACACCGTCTCGATGCTACCAGCTCCATTCGGGCCATCAATAGTCTCCGTCCTTTCCGTCTTGACCTCGCCTTCCATGTCCGAAGCCGAAGCCTCTCCATTCGCAGCCGAAATCGATTTTATCCATGAGATTGGAGTCAGCAAAGCACCACCCAGACTTTCATCGCTGCCGAGATTGGGCTGGACTTGTGTTGTGTTACCCCAGGATACTGATTCTGGGTCGGGGCCGCTGGATATGCCGTTGGTAAGGATCTTGGCGCCATTGGCATCGGGCACTGGTGCTGGTAGGGGGTATAGATGTGCGCCGGATGTGACATGGACGACGCGATCGAACGCGTGCAGATATGCGGGAAGGCTGCGGTAGTGGAGTTTTGGTTGTAGAATGAGCTCCGACAGCCGCTGGATCGTATGGGGAGGGTATGAAGTGAAGTGGGTGTTGAGAGTCGAAACTATAGAACTGAGGAGGGAATCGAGTTGAGGATGGAGGGAGCTAGGCGCAATGGCTGAGTTTGGGTCGGATGTATTGGTATTCTGCGCGGCGGGCGTTGGTGTGATGTTCTCCTTGTCTGCCGACTGAGCCAAGTCTGCCACACTCTGACTCGAGTTATCGGCTGATGGCGGCGGCGGTGTTTTTTGTGACAGTAAGATAGCGGGGGAGGGTGCTATGCGCGATGGCGAGCGAGGTGCTGAGGGGACTGGGAACTCGTTTGGAATGACCTGCAACAGTGCAGCATCAGCAAATGAGGCCTTCAAGTATGCCGCAACATCATGTATCACAGAGAACGCATGATACATACCTTCTCTAGCCTATATATGAGGCGGGGGACTAGAGCTGGCCACACGGTACTGAGGGCAATGTTAGGAACGCGAACAGTAAAGTGGCGAGACAGAGGCCGAGGCAAGCTTACTAGTCTATCTGTGCGCCGGACGAGCATATCTTCAAGAAGGCAATATCATCATCAGTCAAATCCATGGCGTCCATTGCGTTTGAAGCAGTGGTTGGAGACGGAAGTGCACTGTACGGTGGGGCAGAGAGTGTTGACAAGGCGCAAGGCGGTGGGAGTCTGGGGGGCAAGGCAAGTAGAGTATGTTCTCTCAGCCTCGTCGGAGTCGGTTCCAGCCATTGAAGTTAGACCAGGTACGGCACGGTGCGCGGTGTACGCGGGCAGAAACACGCGCTAGCAAAAGTTTGTTGTGTTTGCACTCGTCCAATTTCCCCTTTCGGAATATTTCAGAATTCGCTTAGCTCGCGCCAGGGACCTCCTTCCTGGGTATAAATATCCAGCTCCCCCCCTTCCAAAAACCTCTTCTTTTCTTCTTCATACTTACCTTGTGATGGCCAGGATGCTCATGAATATCCTCGGCCCTAATGCGAGAGCTCCATTGCACATCGGGGACTCAAGCATCGGCCAATATCCTTCGGGGTCTTGGATCGCGGAATTTTTGATTGCACTCCCTTTGGGAACCTTTTCATTGAGAACATGGCCTGGTGCCTTGACTTGAAGAAGAGATGTAAATTGAGGCTTCATATTTGACTTGATAGTTTACTGGAGAATAGATTACTTGGAGTGTTTGTATTGTAGGGTACACAACATAGAAGTCCTGATGCCCATATATATAGAATGTTATTGTGCCTGTAGCAAAGAATGTTATCATGTCCACGACAGCCTCACAGTTTTATTGTGTATGTAGTGGACCCTCTCAGGAACTTTTATTTGTCACGGCGACACAGCAGCAACCTCTTCACCGCGAGAACCACTGACTACAGAGCACAAAGAGTGTTATGATGCCCACAGTAACCGCCGAGCTATTGTGTGCGTACTGTGCAATGGACTCTCCATTTGTTACAGCCACACAGCGTCTGGACCATGAGAGCTTCATGCCCATCATGGTAACCACGGAGTTATTGTGTGAACAGTGGACTCTGTAGACTCATCATTTGTCACTACCACACTACACAGCCCTTCAGCATGAGAGCTGCAAAGTGCAAAGACTGTTATGACGCTCACTGCTCATGGGTAACCGCGGGATTATTGTGTGGACATGGGACTCTTCAGTTTGTCAAGCCACACAGCCTCTCAACCGTGAGAGCTGCACGTCACAAAGACTGTTTGTTATACTGCCCATAGTAACCGCGGAGGTGTCGTGTGGGCAGTGGGCTCTTCATTTGTCAAGCCACACAGCCTCTCAACCGTGACAGATGATGCATATAACACACTCTCCTATACTGCCCATAGAAACCGCGGAGTTATTGTATGTGACAGTGGGCTATGTGGACTCTCCTTTTTGTCACAGCCACACAGCCTCCCTCTTAACCATGGGAAGCTGCACAGCCTCAAGCATTGACTTCCTCAGCCCTGAGCCACACTTTTGATAGTCCCCCCCCTCCCTAATAGTCCCCCCACGAACGAACTACGGTACTGTCCTCGTGTACGCGTATGCGCAAGTATATAGTACTTATCTAATAGTTTGATCATATGTGTCTCACTACCTCAAACACAATGTACCCTATACCTACCCTTCGTGTGGTCTGGGTGGTCTGGGTCTCCTGGGTCTCCTCTCCCTACCTGCCACAAACCGTTTATCCCTACCATTTCCTACCAGTCCCACCATTTCCTACCCTTCTACCCTTCTTACTGTGTCGGATCCGTGTAGATCCAACAAGAACCCATCGTTTGAAGAAGATACCCCTCCCAAATCCTTCATTCGTAAATCAGACCCCTTCTAGCGAATACGCATCTCACAATCCTCATTTTCTACTTCTTCACTACTACCAACTTTATTCAGCTTCTTTCCTTCCTCTTTATACCCCACACAGCGCCCTTTTTCTAGTCGCGACTCCTGTCTTGTCACCTTCTCTTTTTATCGGCCGCATTACGAGAAATCGCCAGGGGCCTGCACCATACCGCTTGCTCCTTCGATTCTTTCGTAACACACGACAACCATCTGCGTTTCATCCTCGACCGTCCCATGTAGGGCCATATGCACCCATTGCACCAAGTAACGGAATAGCCCGTATACATACACCTACACATACACGACTTACTTGTCGACAATATATTCAAGCCAACACAACAAACAACCCTTCATTGACATCGAAATAATCGCACCATCCACACACCGATTCCATCTCATCTACCCTATACCAACCTATCAGCCAGGAGCTCTCCCGTAGAGCCCCTCACCGGCGAAGTGGCCTACCGAGAGGAGCCTCAAAACTCCCTCCTCGCAGAAGAGTTAGCATACACGCCTTATATTGGCGACCGCAAGCGCCGTAGAGTCTCTGCTCGCGGCTACACGCCCGACAACATGTATATACCAAACACGACGTGGACATGGGCCTTCATGGTCGTAACAATTGTGCAGGCCGCGGTGGTCCTGGGCTTGGAGTCGTAAGTCTTTGTGAAGAGTGTTGGGTGGTTTGCTGAGGTTCTGACTGACCTTCCAATGTAGTTATATCTTCGCAAAATTCCAGAACGCACTTGCTCCCGATCTACCATCAGTGCCCAAAGTTAAAGTCATACCGACCTATCTGACGCTCTTTATTTTCGCTTTCATCTATCAACTGGTCCTTGTCTACGACTCCCTGCGGTTGAAGAACACTATCCAGGTCATCGGACTTTGTCTGTATAACTTGGGTATCTTGATTTACTCCTCCGTGCAGGTTACCCAGATCAAGGACGCCGTCTGGGATCTGTATCTGTCCAGCCCAAGTTACCTCCCTGAAGGCCAGTTGCTATGGCCCGTTATACACCCACACCTGGTTGCAGTCCCAGTCATTATTGGGTTGGGAACAGCAGTTATGTCAGCTATTGCCTACAAGCTGTATGGCGAATTTGCCTGGACCATCTATAAGCATATCAGTGCGGATCTTCGCATGAAGAGACGATTCTTGACATTCCAGGTACGGAGACATGCTTTCTAACCATAATTTGTCCATCAAACTGACACACAGCAGATTTACATCGCACTCCTGAAGTTCGATTTCTTCTTCTTCCTTGGATTTACTGTACAGTTTCTCGTCATTGTGTCGAGCAGCCAAAACGTGGAATTCTACCTAACCATTGCCGCCATTCCGATTACTATCCTCATTCTTGCCATGGCTGCTATCTGGACCCGCCGAGAGATCAAAATCGGCATGATTATCAACATCATTCTATATTTCGCCGCACTCGCGTATTTCCTCTTCAAGTTGGTACGCATATATCAACCTAGTCGTCAGGCCCAGTACCGTCCAGCCCGCACATCTCTCACCATTTTTGCGGTCTTGACAATTATACTCATTCTGTTAACAATCACCAACGCATGTGTTTGCATGCACAACTTCGACAAGGGCCTCAAGCCGTTTGTGACGAGGAGGAAGATTATCGGAGGAGACGAAAAGACGGACAATTTCACAGAGCTTCCTGACATGAAGCACGGAGGTCCGGTAGCGCCACAGCCGAGCAGAATGACGATTGATTAGGCGGAGATTTGGGACACGCATGGTGTTTCTGGGTCTTGACTGTATATTGCACGAATCGCAATCACTGTTTTCTTTTGTTTAGATCTTCGCGTCCGGCCACTGTGGCATATCATGGCGTTCATACCCTGGGCGTTGGAAGATTCGGGATAGTTTCAACTCTTGCGGGACGGCATAGCGCGCCGGAGAAATTTGAGAATTTGCAGGCTGATCCTGGGAGAGGGGACAAGGATTGGAATATTCGTGTGTGTAGGCTCATGTATAGCTACTGTCTATTGGAATTTGACAAGCACGAATGCATATTGATTTGAAATTTATAATTATATTTAATCCCTTGAATAATTGTCCCTATTACCCTGTCCGTACATACGTTTATTAGAAATGACATCCGGGGTCATGTTCAGGCCGATATCCAAATACGCCGTAATATCCATCCTGTCCATAGATTATAGATGTAAGTCTCCACTGCCATTATTGAAATTGAAAACCCCTGACTTCTTCTTTTCCAGCTTCGCCCAACGGAGACCACATGCATTGCACAGCGTTTTTGGTCCCTCAGGGCCTTTGCGCCATTCCGGTGAGTCGAGGGTACCTGATGAGTCAGTTAGTTCAAAATGGAATTGACACGGTCCAAGTCTTGATGTGTGCATACCACAGTCCGTACAGACGTATTTGTCTGCTGTTTTGAGTTTCTTCTTCTTGTCCACGCTCCTGCCATCCTTATCGACTGATATAGTGGCGCCTGAATCCCCACGACTAAGTGTGGGGGAGGCATCGCCAGTGCTAATACCCTTGCTGCGCTCTCCATCTTGGTAGCGGAGCCCGGTTAACATTTCGATAGTGTCGATGTTTGTTGCGCCCCCATAGAGCACGGTCTTTTCTTCAATAGAGTCTGGTTTGCTTCTTGAACTTGCATCTTCATGGCCTTGCCGTGTAGATGGGGGCGGCATGGCAAGAAGTTCGGTGCTTGAAGAATGGCCCATCCCAACTGGCAAGGCTGCGTTGCTTTCCTGCGAAGAGTATTGCTCCCAAGGCCCTTCATGTTCTTTCTTCCACTGAGGTTGGTACTCATCTTGATCCTCTGCGTCTTCGCGCCGTAGGGACTCAATCTTCTTCATGAGGCGCTCATTCTCAATTTTGTGTTCGAGGAAGGAGTCCAGGAGAGCGGCGTTCTTGGATGGGTATAGACGCGACATCATGAAGAAACCGCTGCAAGGGGCCGACGTGTTATTTTGACTAGAGGACGTAGTTCCGCTGGTTAAATGCGGTTGGCCATGACATTCAAGAACTGTGTATTCACCGCCGGTCTGTTTGCGGAACCGGTAGAAAACCCGTAGAGCATCGCCACTTGTGACGGAGCTGTTAAATTCGCGGACAAACATGGAACTGTCGTCTGGATGAATGAAGTCTACAATCGATTTACCTATTATATCCTCCGGGGTATATCCTGTCAGTTGCTTGACGCTGTCTGAAATATAGAGCACGCGACCATCTGGAGCAAGAATGTGAATGAGATCTTTCAACTCCTCTACGATCTGCTGCATCCAACTTTGATGTTTGGTGAATTCGTTGTCTGCGGTGCTTCCTCCTTGAGATGATTGCGTTGCAAAGTACGTGGATGAGGCGCCGGCGCCTGTCACGTTTATTGCGTTCTCATTGTAGGTTTGTGGAGCACTGGTTTCATCTGAAGCCCTGTTACTTTGCATTCAGGCACTCGTATTTAAGAGGAAGGCACCCCTTACCATCTTGGTTTGCTTGGACACCTAGGTCTACAAGGCGAAGATCTCCGGGTTCAAAAATAGGGAGATCTCCAAGGCCATGGACGTGGTCCTCTTCAAGCATATCGGTCATGGGCGGTTCATTGATCATCTAAAAAAAAGTAATTAGTGTCTGCTGAACCTTGGAGCGCGAAGTTCCCTTTCGGTGCCTTGAACACCTACACATAATTCCACATCGTCCTGATCTCCATAGTACATGGTCGCGGGATCATTAGCCAGGATAGCAATGGCTGGCGCTGGTTCCGGCGGCATTTTGGGTTGTGAACCCGCACAAGCGTTGACTTAAATATTACCAAACCCCAGAATCATCTGGGGGCATTTCACAAACAAGACATGCTATAACTTATACATCTATGTTATAGTAAGAATCACCGACATCTGTCAACCCTTGGGAAGTTAGGCTGGGACTTCACCTTGAGACCAACCCCCCACCTCGCGTTAATGTATCACGTGATGTCGCGTTCCGTCTCACCCTTGCATACATTTATGTACGTACTATACGGTATCAAAGGGCGTCCGTTCGTTGACTTCGCAATATCAGCCTCCATGTCCCCCAACTACAAATATTCCATGGGCATGTAACATAGTTACTGTGGTGGCAGAACTGCCAGATAGACAAGATGTAAAGCACACCCTCTCCTAGATAGCTGAAGACGTCGCGCTAATAGTGGATTACAGGTGTATGTACATACAGCTTCTGGGCCAGCCTTCCAGGCAGCTAACTAGTTTATTATAGCAAAAATCGATAAGTTGTCCATCCTTGGGTATATACTGCGGACCTCCCATGATGCCAGTAGCTGACCCATATTCATAGGGTGAGATCCTTCGACAACATCCGCAGCGAGACGATACAGTTCCACACGCCATTAACGCTCATCGTGGGGTACAACGGCTCAGGGAAGACGACGATTATCGAGTGTCTCAAGTATGCTACAACGGGACAACTACCTCCGAACAGCAAAGGCGGAGCCTTCATTCACGACCCGAAGCTCTGTGGTGAAAAAGAGGTTCTTGCGCAAGTCAAATTATCCTTCAAAGGCACGCAAGGCGCCAGACTGGTCGTCACTCGAAGTTTACAACTCACGGTCAAGAAGACTACGAGATCACAGAAAACCTTGGAGGGCCAGCTGTTGATGATCAAGGATGGCGAAAGAACTACGATATCTTCTCGGGTTGCGGAGTTGGACCAGATTATGCCCCAGTACTTGGGGGTATCTGAGGCCATTCTGGATTCCGTGATATTCTGCCACCAGGACGAGTCATTATGGCCCATGAGCGAGCCTTCGGTACTCAAGAAGAAGTTCGACGAGATTTTCGAAGCTCTGAAATACACCAAAGCGATAGAGAATATAAAGACCGTCAGAAAGAACCAAGGCATCGCGTTGGCAAAGCACAAGATGTTCGAGGATCAGTACAAGACGGAGAAGGACAGAGGTGAAAGGGCAGAGAAGAAGTCCATTCAGCTTCAAGACGAAATTGAGAAGCTACGTGCCGAAAGTGAGCAGCTTACGAGAGACATGCAAGTTGCGCTGGACAGCGCAAGAGAGAACACCAAGCAAGCTCAGGAGTTCCAAGGCATTGTTAACGAATTGAAAAACAAGCGTTATCAGGCTGAACGGCGGCGCGAAGACGTTGATGACTTGAAAGACAACCTCACGGAGCTCAAAGAGTCAGATCAGAAACTCGAGGACATGCTTGCACAGTCCGAAGATACTATGGAACGGAACAGGGCTGAAGAGCAAAGCCACCAGGAAAGCTATGCTAGGCTTCGGAAGGAGCTTGAACTCTGCAGACAGAAACAGGCTAGGAAGCTTGCTGAACAAGGGCAATACAACGCAGAAAAAGAGAACTATGATCGTCAGATTAGGGACCGTGAGAAACTGGTAAAAGAAGCTGCGCGAAAACATCAGGTCCGCGGCTACGAAGGAGACATCGATGATGGTCTAATAAACAGCTTCATTGACCGGATGGGCAAGCTTGCTAAGGATAAAAGTCGAGAGCTAGAACGCATCCAACAAACCTTAGAAGACGACCTTGGTGAGGCGCAGTCTGTTTTGTCCAGCTTACAGAGTCGTCGCTCGGCAGGCACCCAGGATAAAGTTAATGCCAGGCAATTGGTCACCGACAACGATAAACGCATTGTCGGTATGAAAGATAGTATTGGAAAAATCCAAATTGATGAAGGACAAAAGGCCAAATTAGAATCAACTCTTAGCGAACTCCGGGAGAAGCTAAACAAGTCCACCAACGACGCAGAGCAAGCTGGGTGGGATAAGCTTCTTCAGTCGGAGAACTCGAAGCTCCGAGATTTAGAAGATGAGAGATCGAGGTTGAATGACCAGCTCGTGCAGTCTAGCCGTATGGCGGAAGACCGTGCCCAGCTCGACTACTATAGAAAGGAGCTCAAGGACCGCCAGCACAGCCTCGACACCATGAAAGCGACATATGGAGACAAGCTGTCCTCTATTGTTGGTGACGATTGGAAGCCCACGACTTTGGCCGCGGACTTCCAGGATGCGCTGGACCAAAAGAGCTCCGCCACACAAGAAGCACAGATCCAGCGCGACGTTACTGTTCAAGAAGTGCAACAAGTGGAATTTAAGCTGTTGACTGCCCGGGACTCCCGCAAGCGAAAACTCGAGGAGATGAAGTCTTGTGAAAAGGCTGTGCTTAACTCAATTATGAGTCCTGAGGGCCAGGCTTTACCGACCATAGAAGACTATTTACCGGAGCTTTCAAAGTTGGAGAGTGATCGTGATCTCATCAAGTCGGATATCGATAACTTCGCTCACTTGAACAAGTTCTGGTCTGGGTGCATCGAGACCGCCGAGCGGAAGAACCAGTGCCATCTATGCGATCGGAAGTTCCAGCCAGAAGAAAAGTCTGCGACCATATCAAAGCTAAGGAGCAAGCTCGCCAAAGATGCGAGAGAGACTTTGACGGTGGAATTAAAAGAGATGGAGGATATGTGCGGTGATGCCCAGGCTGCTCGCTCACAGTATGAGACGCACGTACGGCTCAGTACAGCGGAGCTTCCAGCCCTCGAGAAAGACATCAAGAAGCTTGACGATCAACGCAGCACTCTGATTAAGCGCCTGGAGGGACAAGATAACTCTGTGCGTGAGGAGGAGTCTGCAAAACTAGACATTGAATCTCTTGCCAAGTCGGTCAGCACCATTGTCAGATACGTGACAGATATCGCTGGGTTTGAAGAGCAAATTGCTTCGATTGCATCGCAACAGAAGTTGTCAGGCAGCCATCTTAGCGTCAGTGATATCCAGAGCCAACAGGAGATATGCAAGAAGCAGTCGGACGAGCTTAAGGCACAAATCGCCAAGCTTGTGAAGGAGAAGGATGAATCCCGATCTCGTATTAACTTGCTGGAGCTCGACCTGCGCGATGCGGGAAGTAAAATGGTCGAGGCCAGTCACCAGATGCAGAGGAAAGAAGAGCTATTACAGCGAATACAGGAGTTGAAAGAAGTCAATGCTGGACAACAGCAAGCAATGGACCGAGCTGATAGCAGTCTCCAAGCACTCGAACCAGAAATAAAGAATGCCGAAGCTAAGCTCACGAATATTCGGAATGAGGGAAAAACCAAAGAAAAGGCTGTCGGGGACGAATCCTTCAAAATATCCGAAACAGTGAACAAGCTCAGGCTTTCAGACAAGGCCATACGAGACTACATTGATGATGATGGCCCAGGCAAGCTGAGAGCATGCGAGCAGTCGATTATTGACCTGAACCGAGAAATATCACGGATTGACGCTGAGATATTAGCTGTTACCGGTAAGGCCAACGCCATAAAAGAGCAGATCGACAACAGTGAAAGGATCAAGAGAAACATATCAGACAACATCAAATATCGCAAGTTCAAGCGGGCGCTGGATATACTGAATGCCGAGATTGTGGAACTTGAACTGCGGAACGCCAATGAAGATCTGTTGCGACTCAGCCGCGAGGCAGAAAAGCAGAACATGAGGCATCAGAAACTGTTGGCTGACCGTGGTCCAATTCTCGGTGCGATGAGAGCAAAGGATGATGAACTGCGTGGCATTCTTCATGATTGGGAGACTGAGTACAAGGATGCGGCGAAGAATTATCGAGAGTCTCATATCAAGGTCGAGACCACCAAGGCAGCTATTGAGGATCTGGCCCGCTATGGAACTGCTTTGGACCAGGCGATCATGAAGTATCACAGCCTGAAGATGGAGGAGATCAACCGCATCGCCGGAGAGCTTTGGCAAAGTACATATCAGGGCACTGATGTCGACACAATTCTCATCCGCTCTGATGCGGAAAATGCAGCCGGGAGGAGTAATTATAACTATCGAGTCTGCATGGTGAAGCAGGATGCCGAAATGGACATGAGAGGTCGATGTAGCGCTGGGCAGCGAGTATTGGCTAGTATCATTATTCGCCTTGCCCTCGCGGAATGTTTCGGCGTCAATTGCGGGGTATGTAAACATCTGTCCCAAAGAACAGCAGAAGCTAACAGTTATTCGCAGCTCATTGCATTGGATGAACCTACTACCAACCTGGACCGCGACAATATTCGTAGTCTTGCAGAGTCTCTCCACGGCATCATCCGCACCCGACAGGCGCAGTCCAACTTCCAACTCATTGTCATCACTCACGACGAAGAATTCTTGCGGTATATGAAGTGTGCTGATTTCTGCGATCACTACTACCGTATCAGTAGAGACGATAAGCAGAAGAGCATTATTGAGAGGCAATCAATCGCCGAGGTCATATAGTAATAGGCAGGGAATTATATTGCTATCTTAGAAGAGCTTCATAATAATAATAAGCTACTTTCCATGCCAAATATTGTTGAACTACCACAGACAAACTATACCACATCCCTATGAACAAAAGAAAGGTTCCAAATTTAAACTCCTCCACTTATATTACGACTGAACTGCAATAAAACATATTCCGCCGTACTCGACGGTGCCAATATTCCCTCCGGTAGACTGTTGCCTGTATCCAATAGTGTAGTAAACAGACTCCCGTCCTATTCCGTCTCTGTTAACTTAATCCATACTCGTAAAGAGGGACCGATTGACGCTCGATCGTTCCGCGGCACTACCCACTGGGCAGCCACCTCGCATTTTTGGATACTGAGGTCTGAAACACCACTTTGACCACCTGCTCCATCTCCATAGACAGGCGAATAAATGTTGACGGATGGCCAAATCACAGTTCTTACCAACCACGTCCTCTCCTTCAAAATCTCAGTGGCAGGTAACTCCTCCACAGTCACGCCTTTTTGTTCAAGAAGCCCATTCTCTATCTCCTGCCCGAGCCTATCGTACTGAAGTTTCAAGATCCTGGCTTTGTTCTCGCAGTATTCGTCATAATTGCCGCATACATGGAGATCCTCCTTGAACTCATCACCAAGCTCCGACATACGGAGTATGATGGGATCGGGGTGAAGCCGCCGGCAGATTGATAGCCAAGCTGTTCCACTGACCATATCAAACAGTGAAGCGAATTGTTCCTCGCGAGTTGGGATCGACAATTCCAAGTTGTGCTTCAACCTATATTTCTCCAGGTAGGCGGAAACAGGGTTGAGCAGACCAAATATGTTCAGTGAGAGCAACTCTACTTCGTCGTAGAAGTCTACGGGCAATACCCGGCCATCGAGAACTTCCCGGATAGCCCTGCTGCGAGTTTTTGTGCGCGCAAATCCTAATAAACGTCAGTATCGATGGAATAAATGTCAGTTGGGGGGGTGAGACATACCGTCATCCGAGTTTTTTTCCGCCATATCCTCTTCGAGGGCATCTAACATGGTGGCTTGATTTGGCGTGCATCCGAATAAAAGGGGGCTGAACACTTTATCAACGAAGATGCGTGCGATCATGCCCATTATCATCATGCATCGTTTCCTCTCGTCGTATAGAAATGAATCCCAGCATTTGGGGTCATCAGGATCAACATCTTGCACTAGTTCTGCCAGACCTATGAAGAGAGGCGAGACGTTCATTTCGTTCCAAGGGCGCTTCCCCTCGAGTTCGTCAGGTTTGATATTAACCCCCCCAAAGTTAGTAACGACAAAGCTGGTGACAATTTTATTGGCCTCGGTGAACAAATGATCGAAAATTTCATCGGACTGAGGGCCATCCGTATGACGCGGGGGTTCAACGAGTCGGACAACAAAGTCTTCGTCTGGAGCCATGACTACATTCCCGGGGCGTCCTTTAACATGTCTGATTTGAGAAGGGGGTAGATGTGCAAAGGGACCCTTTTTTGGAGGCTTTGGCCTTTGGCACCGACGATTCAGATCATCGAGCTGTTTTTGAAGCAAGTCCTGGTCTTCTTTCCCAAATCTGGTGTAGTTAGCGGGCTGATTTCACATCACCATCTGCCGTCTGTTACAGCGTTGGTACACTTACTTCCCCTCAAGCATGGTAAATGGTATATTTTCTATTAGCACTACTTTCTCCTGGGGGGTCACTTTCTGTGGCGGGCTGTGGAGCGGGGGTGTAATCGGGCGACTAGTGGTAACTTCTCCTCCAGGCTGTAGTGGGGGGCTGGAGCCCCCAGGTGTAGTCGAGCGGTTTCCGCCACCATCTTCTGGAGGTGTAACTAGAGGGCCTGGGGCAATTTGTTCTCCAGGAGGCGGTGTCTCGATAGGGGCAGGAGAGTTAGTACCCCGGCGACCAGGCAGAGTACGTGGAGGGGTTCTCATTTCGAAATATGAAAATGCAGGCCTGAAATTTGTTTTTTTTTGCCAACTGTATTGGAATGAATGGAGAAGAGGGGTGCTGGACGACGGGAGATATAATGATCAAACAAAGAATATTTCTATATGATTATAGAAATGAGAAAACAAAGAAATTACTCCTACCGTATTCTGCCTACGTATAAAACGATACCGGCCATAGCGGACGGGTTCGGTCGTCATCGTTGCCCTTTGTCATAGGAGAGCAGAAAAGCCACGGCGACGCAAGCGGATGTCTATCATACATAATGAGGCCTTTAGTTTCTCTTTGAGCAGAATGCTCGTTGTGATGATGATACTACGAGCGAGCATGTTGTTGAAGCGATGGGTCGTCTCCAGGTTAAGAAGTACGTACCGTCGTACCCCGCATTCTGGACTCGGTTGTTTGGTGGAGAGCAACCCGGGTACCTTGACATACAGTGCTCCATGGTCCAGTTGACTCTATGCCGAGGTCCACTACGGCTTTCTATTATTTAACAACTGTAGCTATAGTAGCTTGAGTAGCCCAAGGTGAGGTTTGGCGATCTTATACTCGAATCCATCTACAATTTTATATTCATTCACCATACAGCCGCAAAAGACGATGTCTAATCTTCCAGTTGCGCCGCCGGCGAACTACGCTGATGTCCCATACACGCAGATCCGCGTCTCCCACGTCCCAGCAAGCTCTCCAACTCCCACTCCAGTCATTCTCATCACTCTCTACCGACCAGCAAAGTACAATGCCTACACGGAGGTTATGACACGGGAGATGAGCAATGCCTTCGCCCTTCTTTCTGCAGACGACCGTGTCAAGTCCATCGTCGTCACCGGCCACGGCAAGATGTTCTGTGCTGGCGCAGATCTTGACATTGGCTTCGAATTCGGCGATGACACCGACAGGACGCACCGTGATGGAGGCGGCATCACATCCCTATCCATCTTCCGTTGCACGAAGCCCGTGATCGCTGCTATCAACGGCTCGGCTGTTGGCGTTGGCATTACAATGACGCTCCCCATGAGCATCCGTATTGTCAGCAACAAGGCCAAGATTGGATTCGTCTTCGCACGTCGCGGCCTGGTCATGGAAGCTGCCTCGGCCTTCTTCCTTCCCCGTCTTCTCGGGTATAGCAAGGCCACGCACGTTGTTACCACGGGCGACGTCTACCCGTCTACCTCGCCGCTGCTCGACGGTCTCTTTTCTGAGATCGTCGACCCTGAGAAGGTCCTCCCGAGGGCTCTGGAGCTGGCTGATGACATCGCAAGGAACACCAGCACTGTCAGCACGCAGATGAACAAGGATCTCATCTGGCGTGGACCTGATTCGCCTGAGGGAGCTCAATTGATCACTTCCAGGGTTATCTTGGACTTGTTCAAGAGCAAGGATAATGCGGAGGGTATTAAGTCGTTCTTGGAGAAACGGCCGGCACAGTTTAAGGGGACAGTGCCCAAAGATGCACCGTCGGTGTGGCCATGGTGGAACCAGATTGATGCCGATCCGCCAAAGAATGACTGGCGCACGAAATCCAAGATCTGATGTGGTAATTTATAGATAGTGATCTTCATTTGACAAGTGTATCTGTATACAACTCAATATTATTACACTGCTGTAATCATTTGAGGAGAAATTGTATGTGCAAGCCTTACACAGGGTATAAAACAGTGTCACTGTGTGTCTGGGGGCAGCTTCTCGTCGACCACTTCCACTTTGCCTTCGTCGGTCCTTCTCATTGCACCCGCGCCATACCCAACAAATCGAAGGACCCATTCCCTCACTCGAATTGTCTTTGCAACTTGAGGATGGGTATCGCTGCTGATAGTAGTATTCAAATCCCGGACACTGTAGCAGCCACCCGCATCCTCTCTGTCGATCCTATTCCGGAACATTAGATCTACCTTGGTTACCTCGCGCCTGAGGCTCTGACCGTAGACTTTACCACGAAAGCTCGTTAGGGCAACATTTCGGACCAAAATGATATCCTGGGGGCGGAGGCCACTGAGGGAACTCCTCAGATCAGGATGGCCTCCTGCAGGCCTCAAAACAGCATTCAGTGGAAGCCAACAGTTGATCCCGAAACCTGATCTAGTCTCATCTCCAACAAGCAATTCTACAATCTCGACGGCAGAACCTCCGCGAGTTTGTATGCTCCGAGGCGGTGATATTGATATGATACCAACGATGATATTGACTGTCATGGTCTGTGGATGAATTGAGTGAAGGTATTTTGAATTAGGGATATATCCCAAGTCATTAATTCGACCTCCATCTGGAATCGGCAGTCCCCCTACATTAGACAGTGCCGTTGAGTGCGAGTTGAATGAAAACCCAAGTGAGGTAGAGAATGAAGTGGCATTGGACGCAGTGGTTCCAGCCTCAGCGCCTGACCGTAATATCTCGTCCTCAGGCCCTGGAGCCGGTATTGCGGAGGATGGGAGATTCTCATATACAGCTAACGAGTCTTCATAAAATTGAGATGTAATGTCCTCTGTAAATTCAGTAGCGAGGGGTTGCGTATCAACTTGCCGAGCAGAGGATAAGCTTTGATCAGTGCCAAATGACGAAAGAGCAGAGTCGGCAACTGGAGAAGCGGCAGCATTTCCTTTGTCTTCGCCCGGCGAAGCACCAGCCTGGAGCTGACTGTATACCAGCGGCTCAGTTGCGGCCCTCAAAGAGCGCCATCGAACATGTTCATGAGATGCTGTGGGCAGCGGTGAAGCATGTGCATCGTAACTTAGCCCAGCAAATTGACTGATTGGGGGCAATAAATTCTCAATAAGAGCGTCATATTCCCAGTCCAAGGAGCTAGGCATTGGAGCACCGGCAAAGATGAGAATCTTTGGAGCCATACTATCAAGGCACATAAAATTCCGCATCCATCGTGTCTCCTTTTTGTGAGTGTGGCGGGAGTACCCTGCAAGGCCTTGTACCTTATCTAAAGGAAGTCACGATCGAGTCTGCTGGATATTGGTCGCCGATGGCGAAGCCGGATGATGCTTTTGCCGGGTTGTCTGCCGCGTCCGGGTACCTCGACCCGACCGACCCCGGAGTTATCACCGGACTAAACGTTGGATGACCTCAAAAATACCATGCGTCGCGGCTCGGTCTCGGACTCAAGTCGGACGAGAGCGCATATGACGCGTCAAACCATGCAAAACTTCACTGCTGGGATGCAGAGATATATTAAGCAATTCTGCCGCGAGAAACTATGAGTTCTGAGCTTTTTGATGTTCTTCCTCCTTCACTCTTCTCTGTCTTCACAGTTATTTCAGCGTCTTTTCCAGAGGTCTCTCATCGGCGTTGTCGGCGATTTCGTTGTTAACTAGGCAAACTCCGGTATAGTGCATCAGATTAGATCGGATCAGCGGTGATTAGATAATCCCCTTTGCGCCATCTCCACCATCGCCAGATCAGATAAAGCCATTACCCCCCCACGCACTTTCCCCGCCAATAACACCGTCTTTTTGTGTTACACGACGAGCAAGCCAAGATCTCGAAGATGCCGGATTTCAGGTATCTGATTGACAATGCAAAGAGAGGCATTTGGGGGTCGAAGGAGCCAAATACTGCGACAGAATCAAAAACACTAGCGGTCGACAGTTTATTTACCAAGGTCGATCCCGCTGTTGATGGCGACGATTGCAACCACGATTGCGCAAGCTGCGATATAAAGTACCCGAGGAAATTCTCAATTGACGAAAGCGACGAGATTTATGGGAATATTAAAGCATGGAGCACTCATGTTCTGGTCGCGACTGGAAAGACAGACTGGGTACGAGATGTGGGGGATGAGAAGGGGAGCATAATGGAGGCGTTCGACAAGACCTCTGTTAAGCCAAGTAATGGTGTAAGATACCTCCTTGGACATTCCTTTACTGGATGAAGTATCAGCTTGCTGACAAACTGTTTTCTTGCAGAAATTAAAGCTCTCCGCGTCGAATATTCCGACTCCAACACACCATAACGACTATGCGGAGCCGACGACAGTTTTAATCCTCCCCGCATTCACAATCGTCGAGAATGTCACCCCTTCATCGGTTCCCGACTTAATCACATCCTTCATCAATCTCTCCCCAACAACTACCTCGAGTTTAATTCCGAGTTCCGTTCCGACATCACTCCCAGACCCGCTACCGACAGCCTCAGAGCTGGTCTCTCGCCCATGCCCCCACAAAGCGTTAATACTTTTATGCTCGCAAAGAACACGAGATGCCCGTTGCGGACAAAGCGCGCCACTATTACGGAAAGAACTGGAGAGGCATTTGCGGCCATTGGGTCTCTTCCGGGACCTTGACGACGAGAGGCCGGGTGGTGTGGGAATCTACTTTATCAGCCATGTTGGTGGACACAAATATTCGGCCAATATGATGGTGTACAGGAAAGAAAACCCGTGGGGCCTGGATGACGTAGAAAGGGCAACCGCTAATGGCGACTTTCACGTTCCAGCGACGCCTGCTGGCGCTGAAATTATCGAGGATAGTGCTGCTCAGTGCATCTGGCTTGCGAGAGTTTTCCCCAATGACTGCGAGAACATTGTCAAGTATACAATCCTTCAAGGAAAGGTTGTCAAGCCTGAGCGGCAGCTTAGAGGTGGCTTTGACAGAACGCGTGGGGTTTTCAGTTGGTAGATTTTTAGATTCTGAGCTAGAACCAAAATATAAAGAACCCTCGCTATACATATAATGTTATTAAATGGAGATTCGTGAATTGCAAGACTTGGTTGCTAGGGAATGTTTGATGTGGTCCCTGACCCGAAAGACAGCCGTGGTTCGTTGAACCCTTTCCCCTCCACATCGGTGATAAGATATGTGTAGTTGTCGTGACAACCGTGTCTCCCAAAACAAAGTCGCACCCAGCGACTCAGTGTCGAGACAACTCACCGCCACGACTGAAACATCGACTGAGGGAATCATGAAATAAAAAATCAAGACTGTTCTCCTGATATATTATCATATCAATAAAGATGGCCACTATGTCGAATCCCACGGACAGCACCCACCACCATACGAGGACGAAGTCCGCTCTGCGGTCGTTCATGCACAAGCGATCGCCTTCCAAAGGAGCTCCATTATCGACATCTCCAACGGATATATTTGTCGCTACCCCTGGATACGACCAGCCAAGCTCTGCGACAATGTCTCCCCCCGAATATTTTCATTCTAGAGCTCTGGGGGAGATCAATCAAAATCAACAGATGCCTGTAGAACAGCCGCCATCTCCGAGGAAGTCCAAAGATGCCGAGCGGAGCAAGGACAAGGAAGGTTTCCGATACTTGCACAAGAAGACATTGAGCACCATCTCGCTCAAGTCACTATCTAGCAAGGACAACGAAAATAAGCACAAGGAGGAGAAGGAACGCAAGCCGAAGAAATCGAAGTCATCGACCAACCTCGCTGCCCTTCTAACACGACCACGGTCTTCCAAAAGTCGCCAAAAGTTAGCAGCGGATGCTGGGTTCATGTCAATTAAAGACAAGGAGAATCAGCCACCAAATAACTCGAGGCCGCCGGAGTCGCCTACCCGACCTCCAATCTACACACAGTTTTCTAGCCAGCATTTCGCGACCCAGCAGTTCGGTGGTCGGTTTCTCGAGGATGATACCAACGTGCCCACGGGAAACGAACGCTATTCTGATGACCACGACGCTTTCTTTGCCGAGGAAGGCTTGCCGCCTACACTGGGCCAGCGTGATGGATCACGGCCAAACTCGATGTCGATTCCTGCTAGCTATATTGTGCAGGACATCAGTAGGCCAGCTAGCAAGGCTGGACCTGCGAGCTTTGAAGGGGCGCGCCCCGCTGAGTCTCCAACGGAGCAGTTTTACCAGAAGCAGCCCGCGGCACCTACACCTGTGCTGAAGTCCGAACAGAAGCTGCCATCCAAGCAGGACTTGAAGGCAAAGCCGAAGGAAGACAACCCCGGGGCAGAAGCATCCCTGGATATGAGGGATGTGGATGCAGAGTTCGAAGCCATGCTGGACCGAAGAAATATACCCGAGAACCAGAGGTACAAGATGCGCAGCTTGGCCAACACGATGAAAATCGATTTCATAAGACAAGACTGGGCCGAGACAGCAGCCTCCCAAAAAGAGCCTCCAACAACAGCTGGCAGCATGGATAGCGCAACTAGTGGGTCACACACAGTTGAATCCTCACCACAAAAGAGTAAACGGCCGCGCAGCCGCACATTCACTGGATTCACACTCTCAAAATCGAGCAAGAAATCCGCAAATGCCGCTGAGACCAAGCCTGAGACATCTAGCAGACACACCCGCACGAAATCCTCAGACAGCACAGCCGATAAGGGGAAATCCCTCTCCGCTACAGTCAATGCAGCAAGCAACTTCATCGCTAAAGCAAAGGGCCACGCGGCCACGGATTTCGTCGCGTACCTTCGTAAGGTGCAGAAGCCCGAATCCGTCGAGGTCGGCAAGCTGCACAAACTGCGCCTGCTCCTCCGCAACGAGACTGTCGCCTGGACAGACGAGTTTATTACCCTCGGCGGGATGACGGAGATTATCGCCTTACTGCACCGCATCATGGCTGTCGAGTGGCGTGAGGAGCACGAAGACGCTCTCCTCCATGAATCACTACTCTGTCTCAAGGCGCTGTGCACTACCGCCCTCGCCCTATCCCACCTGGCGCTCATCCAGGCCTCGCTATTTCCCGCACTGCTGGGTATGCTCTTTGATGAGGAGAAGAAGGGACCGAGTGAGTTCTCAACAAGAACGATTATCTCCTCCCTCCTCTTCACATACCTCCAATCCGCGCCCATACCCGAGCGCCAAGCGCGCGCAGAGACCCTCCTAAAACACCTCCGCGACCCGATGCCCTCCGAGGAAGAACGCCCCGTCCCATTTGTGCTGGAAATGCACCAAGAGCGTCCCTACCGCGTGTGGTGCAAGGAGGTCGTCAACGTAACTAAGGAAGTCTTCTGGATCTTCCTGCACACACTCAATGTCGTCGCTGTGCCAGACGATTCAGCTCAACCCCCAGTCGCAGGGGATGATGAGTTCGCATACATGCGCACTCACTTCCCCACTCCCCTCCCACCTCTCCCCACAGCCCCATACGTCGGCGGCGTGGAATGGGAAGCCACGAACTACATCACCTCGCACCTCTTTCTCGTCAATGGCATCATGTCCTGTCTCCCAGGGCCCCGGCGCGCAGAGCTGCGTGCACAGCTCAGGATAAGCGGGTGGGAACGCTGTATGGGCGGGAGCCTGAGGACGTGCAAGGAGAAATTTTACGGCGGAGTGCATGTTGCACTCCGTGAGTGGGTGGGGGCGGCGCTGGCGGATGGTTGGGAAGTGAGTGAGGTGCGATTTGGGAAGAGGAGTGAGCCTAGGAGTGGGAGCCCGAGGAAGGTGAAGAAGGGAGAGGAGGCGCCGAGGCTGGGGGGACTGGATTTGGGAGAGGGTGGTGGGGGGAAGTGGGAGAAGGAGGAGGTTGGGGGATGGCTTTAGGGGGTTGTTCTTTTGGTTCGTTTCGTGGGTATTACTTATTTTGGAGTTGTCGTGCATATGGGATCGGATGGGGGCTATTGGGGCGTTTTGTTGTTTGGGTTACTGGCTTCTCTTCTTGTTCTTCTCTTCTATCTTGTCTGTTTTTTCTCTGTTTCATTTTTGGTGGAGGAAGAGGGAGAGGTCCTGTAATGATTTCGCCTGGTCTCTTCATGGGAGAGATGGGCTTGTTGGTGGTGGATGATGATGATTATGATCAACGAAATAAAATGATGAGTGTTCTGTCTGTTGCATTTTGGACCGGCAGTAGTTTCGTGGATGTGATATGTGATAATGATTCTGATTATGACTACTGTAGTTGTAATCGTGATAACTAACGGACTCCGAGCTTTATATCATCATTTCCAGCTGACGATAGCCTCGTCTACTTTCCGTCGGTATAACTGCTGCAACTTGGCTTGATCCAAAAACACCTCATACTTGATCTCAAAGAGCGCCTTTTCTACAGCATCCGTGCCAGGCTGAATCAGTCTCCCAGGCTTGCTCATCCTTTCCATGATGGACCACAAGTCTTCAGTATTGCCACTCGCATTGGCAGATGCAGCCTTCGCGCCAAGCATAGCCGCGCCGTGCACGACTGCTGCCCCTGCGTACTCTGGAATCACCACAGGCAGTGCGCAGATCGTGGCAATCAGCGACATCAGGACTGAGTTCTTGCATTGCGAGCCTGACATATACAGCGAGCCGATCGAATGCCCCGAGGTATTCATTGCGTCGACGATGTGTCGCGTCTGCAGAGCGATGAACTCCATCGCGCCGTAGTAATGCAGGGCCAAGTTATTCACGCTCTGGTCGGTGTTGAGACCAATAATGGATCCAGCCATGGTCACATCCGCAAGCGGAGAGCGGTTGCCGAAAAAGTCGCCGTAGAAGAAAAAATGGCGACCGACATATGAAACAGATGGTGCGCCGGCTTCCCGAGTCATCTCTGCTAGATGGTCGTTCAAGAACTCGTAGATGCTTTTGTCTTTTGCTAAGCCCTTTGCCTCCTCATAAGCTGGGTGATTCTCGATAATAAAGCGTAAAAGCTCGCCGGTTGCTGATTGTCCACCCTCAGCCATCCACATGCCAGGTACCAATACGTCAAGATAAGGCCCCCAGACTCCGTTCACAAATATCGGATCTTTAGACATTACGAGGTGGCAAGTCGATGTGCCGCCCACAAGAGCCAGCCGGCCGAATGCATCCGAGATGTCACCTTTGGTAGCTTGAGAGGGCTCATGTTTGGCGCCAACAGTCCCGATCCAGCCAGCATAAGCGTCAATAACGCCGCTTCCAACAGCTATTCCGGCAGGTAGTCCCATATCTTTTGCGGCGCTTTCAGAGAGGCTTCCTACCAGCTCGCCAGCGCTCAGGTATTGGCCGTTCTGCCCCTCAATACCTCCGAGGGGAGCATACTTCTTGTTTTTCAAGCACTCTAATCCAATGGCGCTAAAAAAGTCGTTGCGCCATCCAGTCTCACCAGTATCTGCTCCTCTTGGAAGATAACCTTGTTTGCATACTGTGCTGCAATAGCTCCTCGTGTCTTTCCCTGTAGCCATGTGTGTCAAGGCGTCTGTCAAATCGTAAAATTTGCAACCCGCGAAAACATCAGCAGGCATATGATTCTTTAACCATAAGATCTTTGGGATTTCCATCTCGACACTCATTTGGCCGCCAACATATTTTAGAACATCATGGTGTGTCGCATTGATGACTTTCGCCTCCTCGACAGCCCTGTGGTCCAGCCACAGAATGACGTTCTGGTCGGCTTTACTGAAGTCAGGGCCACTGACAGATACGGGCTCATTTGTGTCTTCGGAGAAGACTGCCAGTGAGCAGGTAGCACAGAACCCTATGCCGCGGACTGTGGCGGGGTTGACATTGCTCTCTTTCAAGGCCTGTTTAACACAAGTTGAGATGGAGCTCCAAATGTCAGATGTAGATTGTTCCTGCACATCTTAGCAAGTTTCTCTTTTAATAGAGTTTCGTTGAAGCAGGCCTACATAAAAAGTATTTTGTGGTTGCCACGTGCGAATGTCCTTCGATGCGACCGCTTTGATATCGCCTGTGCGGTCGACGATGCAGACTCGCGCGCTCCCAGTCCCTATGTCGACGCCAATATAATGCTCAGCTTCAATTGTAGACATTGTGAGCTCGGGTATTTGAGAATTAATTGGGTTTGTAGATGAAAGAAAGAAGATAGGTGATCGAGGAAGAGACTATCTTATACAGAGCCCATAAATAAAAAAAAACCACGTCGTCCACGATGTATGGACTAGAAGTCTGGTTGTCTTCGCATTTGGTTAGTACACATATGCATGCACTCACGAGTAACACTTTCCCCACAAGATCTAAGACAGTCCTCGTCTCGAGGAACGCTCGGGGAGAAAGGAGCGAGAGCCGCAATCGATGGTACAGGACCCTTGGGAATGACATGCAAGCTGCGGGTCTGAAGTCCTGACTATCCACGTGCTGATAATTAAATCCGGGCCCCCGAGTCAATAAAGCCACACGGCGAGTTTCGGCCTCAAGTCCGATGCCGCATCTTGTTGCCTTTCTTGAGGTTCACTAGCGCTTCCGCCAACTTTTAGCGGGGATCCTTTTTTTCTCCAACTGGGTTTCGGTTGAGCTAGGCCAAGAGATTTTACGAGTCGTTACTCACGTTTTTACTTGATTCTCAGTCTTGGTAGATCTGGGCGCCCGGAACTCAACCGACCCAGATGTTTGGTGCGGATGCGCCTGCCGATCATACTCATACTGAGGGTTTAAGATGGTCCAGCCAAGACCTAGAACCCTGTGAATATGCAGTTCACTCCTATGCCTGACGCTAGTAGTTTGACTTTGGGAGTTTTATAATTTCGAACATCATTGTGATTGCCAGCTGATCATAATGAGGGTAAGACGGTCGATTATAAGACCAGCCAAGAGCTAGAACCCTGTGAATATGCAGTTCACTTCTAACGCCTGCCGCTAGCAGTTTGGCTTTGGGAATTTTATAATTTTGAACATCATTGTGATTGCCAGCAACTGTTTTCCACTCATCCAAAAACTAACTATCAACATGTAGGTGTAGCTATGTCTATTCTTCCACGCCTCCAATGAGAACTTTTATCAACCCAGGCTTCCTAGAGTCCACGTCTTTAAACGCCTGCTCCGCATCCTCGAACTTATACCGTGCTGTAATGAGACTCTTCAAGTCAACCTGTCTATTTTCCAGCATAGAGATCGCCAACTTGTAATCACCGCTTCCGTACCGGAAGCTGCCCTTGACTGTCAATTCCTTCTCGGTAATGGCACCGATAGGGAAATTGATGTCGTATTTTCCATTCCCGCCCTGGACGTAGGTGCCACCAGATCGCAGCACGTGAATGCCTGTTTGAATGCTAGGCTCAGCACCACTCGCATCGATAGCCACGTCGGCACCTGTTCCCAGGTTGGCTTCCTTGATTATCCGCGCAGCGTTTTCTTTACTCGGTGCTGCCCCAGCCACAACCGTATGAGTCGCGCCGAAAGTCTTCTTAGCCAAGTCGAGCCGCGATTGCAAAATATCAACCGCGACAATAGTAGTAGCTCCAAACGTCCTCGCAACAGCACAGCACAGAAGTCCAATGGGACCGGCCCCAAACACCACGACGGTGTTCCCTGGAATAATCTTGGCTTGGCGAGAAATGTGAATCGCAACACCCAGCGGCTCGACTAAAGCGCCCTCTTCAAACGAGACGTGCTTTGGAAGCTTGTAGCAGTAGTCCTCTGGGAGCGTGTAATACTTGCAGAGAGTTCCGTCAAATGGAGGTGTTGCTGCGAATGCCATCTCGCTGCATACGTTGTATAATCCCTCCTTGCAGGGAGGGCATTTGCGACATGGCACACCGGGCTCCAGGGCGACAGCATCGCCCACAACGAGTGTTTGGCAGCCAGATCCCGCGGCAACAACGACACCAGAGGACTCGTGGCCGAGCACCATGGGGCTTTTAACGACGAATTTACCAATGGATCCGTGGTTATAATAATGGACGTCGCTGCCACAAATACCCGTTTGCTTGATTTGGATGATCACATCGCTCGATTCTGGGGCGATTGTTGGTACTGGTCTGTTCTCAAAGACCACATTTTGAACTTTTTGAAGGACAAAGGACAGATTCTAGAGATTATATTAGGCAAAGATGATAATTATAAGTGCAATTAACTTACATTTGCGCCGAGTTTCTCAAGGCCACCCTGCCTTTCAACTGTGCCTTCAATTATTCCGTTTGATGCCATTATGATTATTTTGCTTTAATAAAATAAAATAACAAAAGAAAGAAGATTGAAAACTAAGAACAATAACTGTTAAATACAATAATCCTCTCTAGACGGACCACTTTACTTTCTCCCACAAATGTTATAACTCGTACTTACGCGGCGGCGATGCCGCGCATCGGGGAGTTCGCAGTCCACCTCCGACCGCCGAGAGATCTTGGGTGGCAACAAACGAGCTCATTGGTCCGGCAGTCCCTTCGGCACTAATATCGGGGAACTCTCGGACAAACTCCGACCGAATACCCCAATCCCCAGGGTCGCTCTGACAAAAATTCCCCACATTGTCTCCCCCGCAGGTTGGGGTATTTGAAAATGCGGAGTCGTGGGGTATTTTCCATTTACTATATTAGTCACTTCACATCCCTTCGAAAATAAAATCTCATTGTCATTGCCAGTCAATGGATTCCTCTCCTCGCCTCCTACTTAATTGATTTCTCACCTCTCACCTCCCCCCCCAGAGCTCGCAGCCATGGGCCACCAAATAGAGAAATGGAACATTGCCCATTCCTTCGAGAAGGGCAAGCTCCTGATCGCCATCAACTGTCTCGCCGCCCTCTCCATCTTCTTCTTCGGTTATGATCAAGGCATGATGGGCGGAGTGAACAACTCCAAGGACTACATCGACACCATGGGCTTCGGCTACACCGAAGTCATCAACGGACAGAACACCCCCGTCGTCACAAACGGCTTGCTCCAAGGCGGCATCGTCGCCGTCTACTACCTTGGCACGCTGGTCGGCGCCCTCTTGGGCGGCTGGACTGGTGACAAGGTTGGCAGAATCAAGACTATTGCATTCGGAGCCACCTGGGCCATCTTGGGCGCCGCCCTACAGTGCTCGGCCCAGAACCACACCTGGATGATTTTCGGTATGTCTAACCCCCCGTCTTACTCCCTCCATTTTGCCCTCTCGGAGCTACGCTAATTCTCATAACAGCCCGTCTTATTAACGGCGTTGGAACTGGTATCCTGAACGCCATTGTGCCAGTCTGGGCAACTGAGACTGCTGAGCACACGAGCCGTGGCCAATTCATCGCCATCGAGTTCACCCTCAACATCTTCGGTGTCGTCGTCGCATACTGGCTTGAATTGTAAGCCCCCCTTCATTCCCCATACCATTTGAACACCGACTAACCCCACCCAAGTGGCCTCTCCTTCATCGACAACGGCAACGCAGCAATCATCTGGCGCTTCCCCATCGCCTTCCAGATCCTCCCACTCATGGTCCTCCTCGCAGCCTGCTGGTTCTTCCCCGAGTCCCCCAGATGGCTCGTCAAGATGGGTCGCGAGGATGAGGCGCGCTGGCTTCTGGGCCGTCTCCGTGGAGAGAGCGAGGAGGATGCTATTAGAGCCGAGGCCGAGTTCCAGGATATTCGCAACTCCATGGCTATCGAGCTCAATAATAAGAAGACTACGTCGGACAGCTACTTCAACATCGTCACTGGCCGTGGGTTTGGAAAATTGCACGTTGGACGCCGTGTTCAGTTGGTTATCTGGCTGCAGATTATGCAGGAGTGGGTTGGTATTGCTGGTGTTACAGTTTGTGAGTATCCTATTTAAAAATCCCATCATACAAAGAGCTGCAACTAACAAGTTCCAAAGACGCCCCAACCATCTTCCGCATGGCCGGTTTTGATGCCCGCAAGAGTCAGTGGATTTCGGGTCTCAACAATATCTTCTACATGGTATGTCAACTCCGCGCTCTTTGATAAACCCCCCTCAATATCTCTAACGCCAGTCTAGTTTGCAACTCTCGTCTGCGTTTTCACCCTCGACCGCATCGGCCGCCGCAAGACCCTCTACTGGGGTTCCATTGTCCAAGGCATCGCCATGTTACTCGCTGGCGGATTCTCCGCCATCGGTCTCGAAGCCGCCACCGCAGGCAACACTGGCAGAGCATCGGCTTTCGGCGCCGCAGGAGCTAGCATGGTGTTCATATTCACCTCCACTTTTGGAGCTACCTGGTTGACCGTCCCTTGGCTCTACCCCGCTGAGATCTTCCCACTCGCCATCCGCGCAAAGGGCAACGCACTCGGTGTTGTTGGATGGTCTATCGGTAACGGATGGTTGACCCTCCTATGCCCCGTCATGTTCCAGGCCATCGGAGAGAAGACCCTGTACATCTTCGGTATCGCAAACGCAATCACGCTCCCTATGGTTTGGGCCCTCTACCCTGAGTCCAACCAGCGCACGCTCGAGCAGATGGATCTCCTCTTCTCCGCTGACACCCCGTGGAACTGGGACGCGGAGAAGAACTTCAAGATGCTCATGGATGAGGGTGGTTTGTCGACGGCAGCTCACGCACCCAAGTCAGATTCCGTGGTTCTCGATGGCGGCGAGAAGGGTGTCGGGTCGGACAGTGCTTGAGGACCCCAGGAAACGGTATATACCTTATGTGTTAGTAGATCTTAGATCATAGATCGTAGATCGTGTAAACTTCTATAATAGACAATATGTTTATTCAACCATCTTCTCCATTACCGCGTATTGAAATACCCAACTTCCATAAACAACCTCTCCAGAACCTGTCGCGTCCTCACTAGATCCGGGGACTCATTCTCCCAAAATGCTAATGTCCCTATGACAGTCGGGATATGATCCGCCCACTCCTGCCGAACAGTGACCTTGCCGCTCTTAGCCGCCGCAATGACGCTAAAAGCCGCCGTCACGACGGCGCGGATATCGAACCAGATCCCATGGTGTCGATGTCTGAAACACCGCTTCTGGACAGTCTCGAGGTGACAGTCCATGGCCGCCTCGACCAGTGACTGAAGGACTGGATTCTCTCGAACGTGATCCGTTTGGGAATCCGCATGTATGGCATGGTACAGGAACGGCTGGTAAAGCCATGATCTCATTTCCAATAATCGATTCCCAGTTGCCCAGCTCAGTTCTCTCGAAGGCCCTTCTTCCGCCGTCAAGTTGACGTCGTATTGCATTGCCGGTGGCAGGTTGGTCGACCAGACCAGAATCTGAGACTCGAATTCTTTGGCTATGGGGATCAACGGCAGGATGTTCGTCCAATTCGTGTGGTCTTGGCGATAAAATGTACTCAATATCCTGTTGCTAATCCTCCTCAATGCGACTTCGGTGAGATAATAATACCAGCTCTTCTCCTCGTTCAGGTCTTTATCGCTATCGTGCATCAATCCCGGGTCTGCAGATAACATCTCGCTGCCATGTAATGTTCTCCCTGAGGAATTCCTCGAATGAGACGGCGGAGAAGGGAACAGATGAGGGTATTCTATACTCGCTATTCCTGACTGTGGTAACGGTAGTTCGACTCTGATCTCACACTCCGACTTGAAGCAAGACCAGTAGAGACTCTGCTCCAGTCTCCGATGCGTCAGACTCAGTCCGTCTAGACGGGGGGTCTCAGACACCTTGGATATCTTTCTGAAACTGAGTTGATAGAAAGTCGATGCCTGACAAAAGTGATTCCAAGCTTGTAAAGGAGCAAAAGTGTACATGAGATACACAGCCGAGTAAAAATAACATTGCGCCCCAAGAATAGTATGCTTCAACAAACCCAGCCTCCGACAAGCCAGAGCATAGCACGACTCACCCTGTCGAAGCTCTTTCTTGTAAATCGAAGCAGACGTGGGTGTCGATCCTGCCACCATTTCCGTCTGGTTTGCAATGGACGTCTCGAAAGAATATGAGATTGAACCTAAAGCACAAGCCAGAAGCACGAGACACGATTGTGCATCCCACCCCGGACCATTCGCAGCCGCCGTCTGTCCGTATTGAATTAAAGCATCAACGTCGAGGATCGGATTCTTCGTGTGTACATTCCGCAGGAACCTGTCTATTAAAGAGGGTATCCTTTCGTCTGACAATGACTCAAATTCGCCATGTCGAACAACAAATGCGTCGCTCTTGTCATCCTCGCCTTTTCCAAGTATGGCCTCGATTAGATACCCTGGGGGATATTCTCCTGCATAAATAGGCCATGTCAAGATGGTATCGGCAGTTGTGTTGGTGCTGGGGATTCTGAGATAGTCTTTTTGAGCATCATCTATTGTGGCAGGCTGCTGGAAGCTCGGCGTTATATTGGAAATCTCGGAGATCCCTGGGGATCCGGAAACTGGATCTTGTATCCGATATACATGGATAGAGTCTGTATATTTGGTTAGTATGAATTGAATTTAAGCGCGGGGTTCTAAGACCACGTACCTTGAGGACGAAGAGACGCAGTAATCCCCTGTACCCCAGCCAATATCTGATCCAACCGACTCATAAGTTGTGCCGGAATAGACGTCTCCCTACACCCTGTCAGTATCTCCAAATAAGAAATAAGGTTGCAGATTAGGTTACACACGGTGACTTCTCCCTCCCCCCATCAACATAAACACACTCCCTCCCCGACTCAACACACGACCCGCAACTAGGCCTCACATTATCGCACTTGACCTTCCTCCCCCGACACCTCTGACAAGCTATGCGCCTCCGCTGCACCTTTTGCGGTTGCTCATCATCATCAGGCCGATTGTGTTTTCGCGAGTTCTCATTGGATGTAGGCGTAGGTAACCCTGGGGGTTCTTCAGGGCTGCTCATGCTGGGTTTGAGGTGGGCCTGTGTCGATCCTCCTTCTCCTTCTGTCGGACTGCGACGCGCGGTGCGGTTTTGCTGGGATTCAATTAATACACTGCAAACATAATGAAATGATGCCGCGCGCCTAGAAATACATTGGGTTGATGTGGGGATTGCAATTGGACTTTTGCTTTTGTCGGGGATCAACAACAAATCTAGAACCGGGGCGCGGAGTAGATTGCGGGGAAGGGTGGGACGCTATAATTGCATTGGCTTTGCGGAATAAGATTAACCCGCCAACGTGGTGTACTGTACAAAGTGACGACATTATCGTTATCAGGGTGGGGTGACCCCTGGTAACTCTAGTCTGAGAATGTGACAGTGGGATTCATTCTCATATGGCTCCTTCCTGCTCCAAGCACTCATAAGCCTTTAAACACTCGCTGATGTCTACGAACGCACCTTCCACACACAGAAGCGGAGCAAATCAACTAACGCCCTAATAACTATTCTATAATGACTGCCTCCCAGAGACCAACCATCCCGAAATACGAACCTCAAACTCCGCTACCAAGCTATAACCAGACAATGGCGGACGAATACATCGAAACTCGTCTGGGCTTTGCGGAGTGTTTTCGAATATGGAGTCGAGACATGACAGTGAGCCTTTGTTGGTGGCTTGGCGTGGCCTTCGCAGCTTCTATAATTGTTTTTATTTGGTGGGCTGCAGCACGAGGCATACATTCCTGGTAAGATTCAACTACTTAATCTTACATAAACGCCTTTCATTTAACACTTTAAAGGGATGTGATGTTGGAGAATTGGAAGACTACCCATTCCTAACAATACGGAAGTGGTAAGACGTTCATGGCAATCCCTGAAAGGGATATTTTAACAACGGGCTTGATCTATGACGTTTCCCGCGAGTTTCTGTTTTGTCAAGGATAAGAAGGCTCATGATGATAATCATGAGGAGGAGGACGAGGAGGAGGCTAAATAACAGACCACAACAACCTTCAGCCGTCGTCCGCCCTCGAAGACGGTTAGTGTTCTGTTCACCCGAAGGAATGGAGATATGCGCTCTAACCAGAGACACAGCGGATGCAAGCCGCATTCATACAGGGAATGGAGAAAAGGCTCGGGATAGCCAATGGCGCCGATGGGGGGGTAGGGGTAGTATTGGTAGCAAGTACGGCGCGGTGCGGTGGTGAGAGGGAGCGGTGCGGTGGTGAGAGTATCATATCAACGAGAACCCACCGCCAGCAAGAACCCCCGGTGACAGCCTACCTCCACATTCCCCCGCACATCCTAGATCTCCTAGCTGCAGCCACCACCCATCAGCGCAACAGCAACTCGATTGGCTTCTTTATCTTGTTTTCAAACTCTTCGGGGCTTTGATCATGCTGCCTATCTTCTTCATCTTGGTCTAATATATACCTCGGTTGGGACTTCATTAGGGGGGGGGGGGGGGGGTTATATGCAGGACATAGACGGCGCGGCGTGGACTGAGTGAGAACTTACTCTAGTCCCCCGAGGAGGAGATAGAGGACTAATATCATCATCTGTACCTACAATAAAGTTTTCAGTAGAGATAGAGAATATTATACACGCCAGTAATCTCCGCCTCCATCCAAAGGACCCCGCCATCCAATCCATGCCAGCCAGTCTTCAACCCCCTCCTCCCCCGCAAAAAACCCATAACCCCCAGCTAGCTCAAATCAATCAAGTCAAACCCCCATCCCCAACCCCATCCCCAGCCGCAGCACCTGCATACCATCCACCAAGCAGAGAGGATCACAGTGATTGATCGGGAAGAGGAATCCCCGTCCACAACTGCAATTATAATGGTGACAACCTTGCTCAAGTCGTCGAGGATGGTCGGTTATGCTGTGTTTGAGGGGAGCAGTGGGAAGAGGGGGCTGGTGGTGAGAAGAAGGTTCCCAGCGGCGGCGGTGGGGAGAGGAGTATGGGTGAGAAGAAGACAGCGACGACAAGAACCCCCCGTGACAGCCTACCCCCTTCCACCCCTCCCCGCACACCCCAGATCTCTAAACTAGCACACTTACCATCCATCATCGCGCCAGCAACGCGGCGAATCATCTCCTCACCAGCTCCACAAGCCCCTTTTGAAGTTGCCATGATGCCGTTCTTGTGATTGTGGGATGGGCGCTTCTTATCTGTCTACACTTGGTTAAACCCGGTACGTGTATGGGAGATTTTGGGGGGGATGGGGGGTATTGAAGGCTCTGGTCGTCCCTAGGGGAGGAGGGGATAGAGGAGTAATATGGGAGGATGCTGTTGTGATGATACTTCCAGTAGAGATAGAGAATATTAATATACACCACAACACCAATCCCCAACCACCGAGAAACCCCATCATCCGATCTACCCTCAGGAGTAATCCGCAGGCGCGAGCTATTTAACCCCCCTCCCCGCCCAACCCAGCTCGAAGCAAGCCAGCCAAAGATTCGTATATATGGATGCAGCCAAGGAAGGCAGTACGCTCGCAGGAGGGCTCGTGGATATCGGATTCTTCTCGCGACAGGAGCTCCAGACAACCGCCGTAGCACTTGCATATTTGCCAGCCTGGACGGGCGTGGGATGCATGCGGTGGTGAGAAAAGCGCGGTGGGGAGATGATGGCGGTGGTGAGAAGGCAGTGAGTGGTGACAGTACCATCGCAGTGACAGCACCACCCACACCACTCCCTCCCGCACACCCACCAACCCCCCCCAGCAATCTTCCACAGCAGTAACTAATCACCATCTCACTCTTGCGCAAGTCCTCGACATCTTGGCTGGAACTCGTTTAGGAGTTCTACTACGGACACAGGGTAGGACCGAGTGCTCTAGATACTTTTTATACAGTTTTATGGAGATGATATCTGGGGCGGGATGGGATACTGGACCCTGCTATCTGATCTGCGGGAGGGGTGAGGGGTATGCGGGGTGAGAGATGTTTTAACTGCTGTGGGCTTGGTGGATGATGATATGATAACCATCGTGCACCAACCACCAGATTCTTAGTACAGCAGTTGGTAAAAAACAGCCTGCCAGCCTGCCAGCCAGCCTCGCGGTCCTTTGCTGAATCATAAGCCAAAACACGCATTTCACTTAACATTCACACATACACATATTCACAGTACAGTCACAGTATAGAGAATCACAATAAAAGTTATACCACTCAATTACCCCTCTACCCCTCTACCCCTCTACCCCATCCCATATACCCCGACCATTTTTCACTACCCCCCCCTAAACCCCCAACAACGGGTATACCCAACCAACATCTCATCATCAATCAACACAAACCCCATTCCTCCTACCCCATAACCCATAAACAAAAGGAAATAACGACAGAAACGGAAGACATAGGAAAGCATATAACCCCTCACAACACATCGAGCTCGCAAGGTTGTCGACACAACAAACCGCCCCACTACACCGTCTCGAAAATTGACAATCCGTCGAGAACTCCCTACTCTCCCCTAGCCTTCTTCTTCCTCCCCTTCCCCTTATCCTCCTCCCCCCCCACCCCAGCCGCCGCAGCAATCTCCTCCCCCCTCTTACTAACCCTCTTCCTCTTCTTATCCGGGCTCCCCGCCTTCGCCGCACTACTCGGCACAATAGCCGCCGGTTCCGGCGCCGGCGTAATAACCTTCCCACCCACCTTCTTCCCCCTCGCCTTCCCCTTCGGCGTCGCCTTCACCGCCGCCGCAGCCTCCGGGCTCGACGGCAGACTAGCCGCATCCGCCGCGGGCAGATCAAGTAGGGATTCCGCATTAAGCTGATCGTTTGCCGAAATCTCCGCAGGGGCGGTGGAGATATTATGCGAGTCGGCGTAGACGCGCGCCTGGTCGTCTGTCATATCCTTCGCCTCCAAGATGCCCGATTTATACGCATGCGTGCGCGCATTATACAGACGCAGGTTCTCGGTATACACACCAGTCCAGAGACTCTTATCATGATCCTCCATATCCCTCCACCTCCTCACGCCCTCATTACTCACCGCGCCCTTCGCGACCTCGGGGCCGAGATCATTCGCGATGATCGGGCGCGCCGTTTGCATGTACAGGAAGTACGGGGTCAGCGGCCTCTTAGGCGCATTGGGGTCGTGGACGCGCTTCTTTTTCTCTTTTTTGGCGTCCGCGGCGGGGATGGCGGTGGCGGGGGTGGGGGCGCGGAAACCGGTGAGGCCGGCGAGGAGGGGGTTGTCGCCTAGGCGCGAGAGGGCGGATTCGACTTCCAGCCCGACGCCGGAGTTGTCGCCGAGGTAGGCGTTGGTGTGCTTGATGTAGGCGGAGGAGAGTGTTTGGATTGCGTCGGCGAGGGTGGCGAGGCCGGTTACTACCTGCGGGGGGGGGTTAGTGGTTGTACTGGTACTGATTAAAGTTTTTGATAAGGGTGGTGTAGTGAGATGAGATTGTGCAGTGATGTGGTGCAGGGGTAGTGGTGGTGGGGGTGGATTGTGGATGTGGGGGTGGTTGACGCGCTGGGTGGAGGATAAACAATGGACTACGCGTCGCGGGATGTGGATGGGGTTGATGTGTGAGCGAGCGAGGTCGGGTCGGGGAGGTGAAAGCGACCGGAGGTAGGCGAGCGAGCGCATCGTCGAGAAACCGTGGTGGCCGGCGCGCGCGGTGGAAATGACGCGCCGGCCCGGTGCTGGGGAATGCGCCGCGAGGTGATGTTGTGGTGAGGTGTTTCGCGCCGGAGTGTGTATCGGTCGGTGTCGCGCGCGCGCATTGTGACTCGCGGCGGGGTGGTGGTGGTGGTGGTTGCGACGATAGCGATGTGATGATGGGGTTGGGGGAGTGTGATGTGGTGATAACTGAAGAGAGAGAGTGTATGAACTTACCGAGTCTCTTGTGCGCACGAAGCTGTCGACGTCAATGGTCAAGGTGGCAGGACCTTCTCTGGCCTTCTCGGCATCGGCTTTCTTTTGGCGTGCCATAGTGATTGATTGATGGGTGTGTGGTGAGTGTGGTGGTGGTTGGTGATAATTGTGGTGATGGGGGAAGTGGTGGTGTTGTTGATGGAAGAGTCTAGTGGTTGATGGTGGATGACGGTGAAGCGGATGGTGCGCTGGAGATGATGAAGATTGAAAGGTTTGGGGGGGAAAGGAGGGGGTGATGAATTCTTTTTGGGGGGGGAGTGGCTGGGGTTTAATAGCGCAATGGCTGTTAGAGGTGGGCGTGTGAGTGGGTGTGAGTGGGTGATGGGTTGGTGGTGTGTTAGCGAGGTTACGTTAATGGGGTTAGCGAGTAACCAGCACCAGCAGAGTTTTCGCAGTGGGAGTGGGAGTGGGAGTGGGTGGTGTGGGCAGCAAACAGCGGGAGAGTCGGGGGACGGGGGAATTGGAATTTTGGGGGGAAGGGATTTGTATTTTTTGGGGGCATGTTTTGCTACGCGACGCGACCTGGCCAGTTGGGGGGGGGGTTGGGAGGGTTAGGAGTGTTTTGGGGGGGATGATGGGTGATAGGTGATGGTAGAAGGGTGGGTGTGAGACGAGAGGGGCCAAGGGAAGCTGGGTGGGTTAGAGGGAGGGAGTTTCTGTGTGTGTTGTGGGTGGTGGGTGGTGGGTGGTGGGTGGTGAGTGATTTCGCTGGGCTGGAGCGGGTAATTGGTACTGGTTTGGTACTGGTGCTAGTGTGTGTTTTGGTTTTGGTGTGATGTGATGGGGTGTGATGGGCGTGATGGGGGGGGTAAGTACCCGTTGTGTGTGAGAGCTGGCTGTTTGCTTGGTGGGTGGGTGAGTGAGTGGGTGCCTGGTAATGGGCTGGTTACAAGGCCTGGTCTGGGGCCTGGTCTGGGCCTGGTCTCTGCCTGGGTTTTGCGCCTGCTGGTTGGCTGTAGGGGAGGTGGCAGGGTGCAGTAGCGCTGCACCTCTCTCTAACGAGTAATCTGGTAATCTGCACCTGCACCTGCACCTGCTATCCTTTATAGGGCGTACTATAGGGCGTACTGTAAGTACTCGCTATACTCGTTACAGAGTTAGAGTGTTGTTAGAAGTGTTAGGAGAGGAGGGTTAGGAGTGTGTGGTACTCAACAGTCAGCTTCAGCTGCCCAGCTGTACCAGGTTGGCTGCGAGCTGATGACTGTGAGTACCACAGAACAGAGTACCAAACAGAGTACCACACTCTACGGGCTACCAGTACAACCACAGCACCCATCCATCTGTGCCAGTACCCTCAAGTATCTTTTTTCATGGGATGCAGTGTGGGTACAAGCAGTTCACACTCTGAGTCGCAGACTCAGAGTGTGCAGAGGGCAAAGACTGTGGTGCGCACTCTAAATAAACTGAACCCAGCACAAAAGGGCCGAACATCAGGACCATCGTAGGTCTCCGCTACCACTTCTATTACCGCCTTCCTACCGCCTTCCTTCCACCTTCTACCACAGATACCGACCCGACCCTGCCGTCGCTATCACCACCGTGCTCAAATGCCACTACAGGCGCCATGATATGCTGCGATATGCTGCGATATGCCCGCAACCACCAACCACCATGATCACTGACATGGCCAAAAAGTACAGTTTGTCAACTACAAGAACATCTACACCCACAGCACCCAACACCCAACACCCAACAACACCCCCAAAAGTAAATCGCACAAACCATCACGTGGCGCCTCCGTAACCTCCATCGTGCTACTCTACTTTTCTTCCTTCTTTCATGCACAGAGGAACATGTACGCAACACTGTCTCACCTCCCTCCCACCACCTGCACCCACCATCTCACATCCCTCCACTGAACCCTTCATCCCCTCCCTCCTCCCCTCACCTCTCGTCTTCAAATCCCCTACCGCCGCCAACGCAAAAAAAGGCAAAACGATAACTGCTCTCGGCAAGGCTCGAACTTGCGACCTTTGGATCACGTGATTGTTTATCAATGACGTCATATTCAACATATGAGACCAACGCTCTAGCCAACTGAGCCACGAAAGCTGTTTTTGATTGAGTGGCAGCCGCTTATGAGGGTTGATGAGGCGCGTGGCTGGGGGGGTCACGTGGAAAAGGCGGTGAGGTGAGGACATTGCCGTGTTCCCGCCTACTGCCGTATAGCGCGTACAGAAAGGATAGCTCCTGTGGCTTGTCCCCGGTTACACCCTAGCGTCCCGTTGAACCCTGATTGGTCTCAGTCCCCCTGGACCCCGAAACGCGAGGCGCAGCTGGACAGGGCAGTAGCGCTGAGGTATGCGCCAGTAGCAATCCTGTATGCTTCGGTATTACTCCAGTCATGCTCCAGTTATGCTCCAGTTATGCTCCAGTTATGAAGCTTAGCTGCTACTATGCTCGTATAGTTGACACCTGAATTCTCAGATCTGTTACTCTGTAGAGTTACCCCTCTATGTACTCTACCCCTCTCTCACACTCTTACACATACCTCTCCTTGTACCCTCGTATCCTCCTACTCTTCCCACTCCCACATAAACTATAAACTCTACTTCATTAAAGTCGCTTCTTCATCTCCATCCTCATATATTTCTAGCTTCGTGGCATTGTCACAGCTTCACTCTCTCTCCTATAACACATCACTTCTATACCTATATACAATACAGCTGCATCTAACTGCAGCTCCACGACTGGCTTCTATCTGCTGTTTACCCCTCGATCCCAACAATAGCTAACCAGCTATCCAACCTCAACATGCCTTCCTTCCACTTCCCAAACCTGGCCATCGCCGTCGCTCTGCTTGTCCTTTTCGCTCGTCCCGCTCATGCTTTTGGCGCAGGTATGCCTTCTGTTGATCCGTCTCATCGAGCCATGAACTGACAGACACAGGTAACATCGCTTCGACCTCAGCTATTGAGGGCACAAATTGTACGTGTCAACCACCAACCCTCAAGATCAACATACTAACTATACCAGGGCGTCATGGCGATATCGAAGATACCCTCCTCCTCCTTGCCATGTCTCGCGCTGCGGGAGGCAAGAAGTTTGATAAAATGAGCGTTTCCCGTGTTTACTTTGGTAACTGGCTGAGAGACTACTGTGCGTACTTCACCCACCTCACCTCACAACCCCTTCTAACCCACTCCTTCCAGCCCAGGCTATTGATGTCGGCACCGTCAAGTACGTCTCCGCCGAGGCTATCCGCATTCTCCTCTGGGTTCTCGGTTTCATGACTTTCGGCTACGGCACCGGCGAGTTCGAAGTCACCGCCGAACGCCTTGGCTGCTACCGCCCCGAAGACCACATCGACAACCCAAAAGACTACGCCGATAACCTTGATGCTACCCAGTACGACCGTCGCCTGCGTGGCCCCGTCGATGAGCGTGTCGAACTGGCAATCGATCAGCGACGTGGCATGAAAAACTATATCGCGAGCGAGGAGATTGGAATTACCACGTCTGCTGGCCATGTCCGAAACCTATTCTCGAGATGCATTCAACTCGGACGATCCTATGGGCGCAGCAAGAACAAGGATGAGCTGTATGAGGCTCTTCGTCTTCTCGGAACCGGTCTGCACTGTTTGGAAGATTTCAGTGCTCACTCCAACTACATCGAGCTTGCTCTCATCGAGATGGGCGAGACCGACGTGTTCCCACTGGTTGGCCGCAACACTCAGATCCGTCTTCAAGGTGCCCGCTCTGCGGTGTACCCTCTCGTGACCGGTACTTTCGGCGGTGTCGACTTCCTCCACTCTGTCATGGGTGAATTCGATGACAAGGCCACCCAGAGCGAAATCCAGCAGCTCGAGGGGACCATGGAGAATGGCAAGAATGCCGACACGAGCTTCCTGAGGGATATTCTTAACAAGATCCCTAGCGGAATCTTTGGTGACGATGACGAGGCTGGAAAGGCCGAGGAGCTCCGAACCAACGCGACTACCGCCCAGATGAACCAGGTCCGCGTGTCTCCCAGAGAGCCCGAGGCCTTTACTCGCCAGATGCAAGAGTGCGTCAAGCAGATCTACCCCATCATCGAGTGGCACGACAACCTCATGAAGAAGATCTCCAGCGCCATCGAGAAGATCCCCATTCTCCCAGAGCTGATCGAGCAACTCGAGAACCAGGTCAACATCTTCGTCTTCAGCCTGTTAGCCCCCTTCGTCCTCCCCCTCATCAACCAGATGAAGAACGAGCTCAACGAGGGCTCCTCCGAGATCATCAACAGCAGCAAGGCCCAACAGCACAACGTCTTCCAAGACGACCAAAGCTCCGACCCAACCCACTCCATGCTCTCCAAGGACCACTTCAGCAGCATCCTCAACGAACCCGCCGGCAAAATCTCCAGCGGCGTCCTCAAATGGGTCGTCCCGCAACTCATCGCCTGCTGGGACGACGAGCGCCAGGACATCGACCGCACATGCACCCGCATCATCGAGGGCGTCCTCCACCACCCCGCACTCCGCCACGAGGGCCAGGACGGCGCCTCCGACGGCCGCCAGCAAATGTTCGCTGTCGTAGAGCAGTGGTGGTCCTCCAAGGGCTCGGCTGAGCAGCGCGAGCTCCGCGGGAAGCTGAGCCGTAGCGGCATTCAGAACGGGGAGAACCACAAGGAGGGCGTTGTGGACACGGGACACGGATGCTGCAAGCCTATCGGCATGGCTAAGAGCGGCGCCGGCCAGGGCGCGGGGGGCGGCGGCATGATCTCCGATCTTGTTGGCGCGCTCTCGGGTGGCCAGGAAGCTGCTTCCGCGGGCTCGGGCTACGGTCGCCCGACTAAATCGTCCAACTCCGAGATCGAGAAGTTCGCCTCCGAGGCAGCGGGCGGTGGAGCCCTCGGCGGCATCGTCGGCGCACTCGCGGGTGGCATTGGGGGGGGTCTCCTCAGCGACGTCTTCGGCGACAAGGATACCAAGAAGACTGCTCAGAGATACGAGTCCGGCGACGGCGGCGTGACGCAGTCCTACACCGAGTACGGCAGCAACTCGCACGAGACGGCGCAGGCGCAGTATTCCGAGACGAAGTACCCGAGCGGTGCGCAGACGTCTGAGTACGGTCGCTACGAGCAGTCGCAGTCCGGGCAGTCGTATGAGGGACACGTGCAGAGACAGCAGCAGAGGGGGAATGAGGTTAGGACTGAGGAGTGGCGCCATGGGCGCACGGAGGGGGGGCAGGAGTATCAGACGGAGGTTAAGACGAAGGAGTATCATAGTGGTGGGGGACGGGGGAGGAAGGATTCGGATGATGATGATTCGGGGGATGATTCGGATTATAAGAGGAAGAAGAGGGAGAAGAAGGAGAAGAAGGAGAGGAAGAAGAGGGAGGAGAGGGAGCGCGAGCAGCAGCAGCAGTATTCGGGCGGCTATGGAGGCGGTGGTGGTGGTGGATACGGACAGCAAGAGTCTCGCCACGAGGAGCGCAGCAGTGGATACGGGGAGCAGCGCCAGGAACAGCGTCAGGAGTACGGCGGTGGTGGTGGGTACGGACAACAGGAGTCTCGTCACCAACAGCGCCAGGAATACGGCGGTGGTGGTGGAGGCGGGTATGAAGAGCCGCGCCGTGAGCAGCGCCAGGAGCAGCAGTATGGCGGTGGTGGTGGTGGGGGGTATGGACAGGAGTCTCGTCGTGAGGAGTATGGTGGTGGTGGCGGGGGTGGTTATGGACAGGAGTCTCGTCGTGAGGAGTACGGCGGCGGTGGAGGCGGGGGTGGATATGGACAGGAGTCTCGTCGTGAGGAGTACGGCGGCGGTGGAGGCGGTGGTGGATATGGACAGGAGTTCCGTCGTGAGGAGTACGGCGGCGGTGGAGGCGGTGGTGGATATGGACAGGAGTTCCGTCGTGACGAGTACGGCGGCGGCGGCGGTGGTGGATATGGACAAGAGTCCCGCCGCGAGCACCACGGGGGGAGGAGGGATGAGGAGGATGAGCGTAGGGGTGGGGGTAGGGGAGGGTATGGGGAGGAGGGGAGGGATTATGGGAGGGGGGATGAGTATGGAGGGGGGAGGAGGTATTAGGGTGTGAATGATGGGGGTGTTTATGGGTGATGATTGTTATGGTGGTTGATGATGGGTATGGCGGTTGATGATGGTTTGAAGATTGATGGTTATGGGTGATGATGTCGATAGTCAAAAGATTGTTACAGCAGGATGAAGAAAATTAAAACCTCTCGTTGACTTTTTTCTAGACCCTGATCCCAACCCCATGCGTCGTTGATAATAGCCACCCCCTTCAGCCTCAATACACCCCAGCTCTCAGGCCCCAAATTTACCCCTCCCCAGCCTCCAGCTCCAGGGCGGATATAAAAAAATTACCATCCTCGTACCACGTGTAAAAAGGCTATAATGGCAGGATATGATAATGAATGTCACATATATCCCAACTATCGATCTAGAAAGTGCGTTCAATTTGTGGCTTGCTCCAATGAGTATCCTGGTCTAATTCAGATCCTGGTGCGGTGCGTGCTTTAGTCCTAATTTTCCGGCTTGGGGGCCGTGGAGGTGGGTGTAAGCACAACAATAGAGGACGCGGTGTAGTAAATTAAAATAGTAGTATTTAAGGACGCGTTGATCCCCCACTTTCTAGGCTGGAATGGAAATAGGAAGCCATTGGGATTCTTACGTCGTCGTTATAGAGGTGTGGATGTGAAAATGATGTTCTCCCACCCATCCCCGTCGAAAGTGCTTGGAGTCGTAGTGCTCACACACGCCTTCTTCTCCTCTACTGTCGGAGCTCAGGATGCTGTTTGTGAGTAAAACAATTTAACAACAACATTTCCCGACTTCGCGCAGAAACTGATATTTTAAAAACTAGCTGTAGATCTCGAGACTTTAGCGCCTGCTGCGGCTGTTGTGGATGGGGCGCAATTGTTTCCGAGTGAGAGGGTGCAGTTGACTGATGCCGTCTTGGCCAATTTAACATCCCTCGGCATCGACACCTCCCTCTTCGCCTTCGGAACCCCCTCCTCCTCCTCCTCCACCGCCGACAAGCGCACAGAGAAGGGTAAATGTAAAGTCTTCCCCGGCGACGCGGCGTGGCCTTCTGCGCCGGTGTGGAAGTTACTTGATCTCCTCTCGGGGGGGGGGTTGATAGCTACGGTTCCGAGTGCGTCGGCTTGTTATGAGGGGTGGGGAGATGAGGATGCGACGGAGTGCTCATACGTGGATGAGAATTGGACGAACTCCTTTTTCCAGTAAGCCCCCCCCCTCCCAAGATTTCCCCTCCCCCGCCCATTCCCCTTTTCTTACAATCACCTCATGATTATGGTCATGGTTCTGGCAACCGATAACTAGTAACTGACAACCCCCCCAGCATGGAAGACCCAACCTCAGTAATGTGGCCCCTCTGGCAAGGCCGCACCTGCCTCCCCACCCCCCCCTCCACCCCCCCAACCACCCCCTGCACACTCGGCGGCTACCCCTCCTACGCCCTCAACATCACCAGCGTAGCCCAAATCCAACTCGCCATCAACTTCGCGCGCCTCACCAACATCCGGTTAGTCATCAAGAACACAGGACACGATTTTAACGGTCGTTCAGCCGGCGCGGGGGCGTTGGCGGTTTGGACGCATCATCTTAAGGATATTAAACTCATCGAGGAGTATAAGACCCCCTCGTATAAGGGGAAAGCGGTGAAGATAGGAGCGGGTGTCCAGGCGTTCGAACTCTATGAAGCGGGGAAGAAAATGGGGTTTACGGCTGTGGGGGGGGAGGGGAAGACGGTGGGGATCGCGGGAGGGTATGTGGCTGGTGGTGGACATTCGCCGCTTTCTAGTGTTTATGGGTTAGCAGCTGACCACATCCTGGCTTTGAGATTGTGTTGGCGGATGGACGGTTCGTGACGGCCAGTGAGACCTCAAACACCGAGCTTTTCTGGGCGCTGAGAGGGGGAGGAGGAGCGACGTATGGGGTTGTCACGAGTGTAGTCTTCAAAGTCTACCCCGTGATGAAAGCGACAGCCGTCCAATTCTCCTTCGCCAGCAACAGCACCAGCCAGGGTGGCGTGTCTGTGGCATCCTTCTGGGCCGGGGCGCGGGCGTATTTCAACTACTTCATCCCCCACACCGAAGCAGGCGCCTACTCCTACTTCAGCATCCTCGGCACCTCACCAGGGGAGTACATGTTCAACATGCTCCCCTTCTTCGCGCCCAACAAGACACAACCCGAAACCGCGGCCCTCCTCGCACCGTGGCTTGCTGATCTCAAGGGGCTGGGGATAGAGGTGGATCCGGTTTACTTCCCGGCTGATAACTTCCATGATGCGTGGGATGCTGGGTTTCCCCTTGAGGCGGTGGGGGGATCAGCTGCTAAGACGGGGGGACGGTTGTTCCCCCGCAAGAATTGGGAGGATGAGGCACTCCTAAATGCTACTTTCGATGCTATCCGCTACCCCGTCGAGGAGGGGGGTATGTTCCTCGGTTTCAACATCGCTGCTCCCGGCCTCGGACGACGACGTGACGCGACGGTGCCGGATAATGCGGTGAACCCGGCGTGGAGGGAGACGGTGTTACATGCTATCGCGGTGATTTTCCTCTTAGATCCGAGTCCGGAGGCGATCGCGGTGCAGTCGGAGAGGTTGACTATGGATTGGTTGGGGAGGTGGAGGGGGGTTAGTCCGGGGGCGGGGGCGTATGCTAGTGAGGCTGATGTTACGGAGCCTGATGTGCGGCAGTGTATGTTTCTCCCCTTTTCTTCTTCTTTCTCTCGTTCTTCTTCATTTCCTTCCCATTTCAAACTGTTTGTTCCCTAGTTTGTGCTATGAGGAGGGAATGGGGGGGGCTAATTGTGCGACAGCGTTCTATGGCGACGAGAAGTACCCGCGTTTGTACGCGCTGAAGAAGAAGATGGATCCATATGGACTCTTCTATGCGCCTACGGCGGTGGGGAGCGAGGATTGGTATGTTACGGATCAGATTGAGTGGTTGCCGACGCAGAATGGGAGGCTTTGCAGGGTGTAGATGGTCTATATATATTGGTTTTGGAGATTTAAAAGATCAGTCATTAGAAGAATGATCTTGCAAATAGTATATCAGGCTCTCTTTTCTCAAGCGCCGACAAATGGAGTGTAGGGCACTATTTCTCCGTTACCGATGTCCTGGCCTTTTCCTTGGTATCGCCATCTGCTGATATATGAGTCCGTCTTTCCTGCGCCGCCGTTACTGGTAGCGTATGCTCCGACGAGCGTGCCTATGAATTAATTTGTCAGTGGGAAGCTCTGAATACTGTAAACATAGCATTCTTACCTGTAAAAGGACCATCCCCACCACTCAATATCGTCCCAGGAGCTGTGCCCATAACCTCAACATCCCTAGGTCTCCTAACCGACGCTGCAGAAAACTCATAATGCGTCTCATTAACAGCCTCGATATTCAGCCTGATAGGCGCCCCCTCCCATCCCTTCGGCAGTGCCTTGACAACAGTCGGTATGCTCCCATTAAAATTCGACGCCGAACTTGGGACGTTCGTAACCCGAAACCTTAGATGCAGTCCCAACTCCTCCTTGCCACTCTTATCACGTTTACCAGTGGGTAACATCACAATCCCCAAATCCAGATGCTGCGTCTGCGTCAAGAAGGCCGTCACACCCGTCTCTTCCTCCTCCAGCTTGGGCGAAAATTCAACGTCGACGCTAAACGCAAACCGCGTATCAGTCTGCACACGCATCACCAAGCTCAACTCCTCAGGTGTACTCGCCGGCGCACTAGACGTCAGATTCGCCACCGACGGGCTTATGCGCAAGGTATTCGCATGTCCCCTCGTAGAAACCGCAAAAGCGTCCTTCGGCGGAAACCTCCAATGCACGAAGTGCGCCGGGATTTTCGACCCAGGGTGGAAATCAATGACATCCGGATCCCCCACGAACGGTCCACTACCACGGACATTACGAGTGCGCTTCGGAAGCGACCAGCCGCTCATATGGCCCCGTACGGGCGCGAGGACGGGCCAGGCGCCCTTCTCCCATGTTACTGGGAAGAGGACCGTTTCGCGGCCCATAGGGTAATTCGTCCATTCCGGGCCTGAGCGGGTGGCTAGGGCGGCGCCCCACCAGTTGTTGTTGCCGTCTTGGAAGAGGTCTGCGTGGCCGACTGTTTGGAGGTACTCTGTTGTGTTTTGGTTTGAGAGGATTGGGTTTGCGGGGTTGCTGGTGTAAGGGCCGCTGATGTTGCGGGAGCGCGCGATGACTTCGTGGTGCCCTAGCTCGGTGCCGCCTTCGCCGATCATGAGGTAGTAGTATCCGTCCTTCTTATACACGTGTGGGCCCTCGGGGATGTACTCGGTGAGGCCTTTCCAGATTATGGATGCGGTTCCGAGGGCGCCGGTGGAGAGGTCGATGGTCTGTTGGTGGATGCCGGAGAATTGGAGGTAGGTCGTTCCGTCGTCGTCCCAGAAGATGCTTGGGTCGATGTCGAGGAGGGGGAAGACGAGGGGGTCGCTCCAGGCGCTGCTGTCGTAGGGGTTGGTTGTTGTGAAGAGGAAGCCGGTTACGGACCAGGGGGAGAGGGGGGTGTATGAGACTATGGCGTAGAATTTGCCCTTGTGGTAACGAAGTGTTACTGCCCAGAGACCGCCGTTCTGGGAGACGGTGTCTCCAATCTGGGGCACCTGCGAGGGCTTAGAGAATACGTGACTTGCGAGTCTCCAGTTCACTAGGTCTTTGCTGGTGTAGATTGGCATGCCTGGGAAGGTGAGGAAGGAGGAGGTGGCGCAGAAGAAGGCATTGTGTTCTTCGGCCACGTATATGCAACTTGGATCGGAGTGCCATCCGGGGAGGATGGGGTTGGTGTATGAGGAGTTTTTAGCCATTGATGAGGCAAGGGTTGGGAGAATGAAGAGCGCACTTGAGATGGCCTTGAGGAGTAACATAATAACAAGAAGATAGCAGTAGAGGAAGTAAATCCCACAGAGTTCTTGGAGAACCTACTATAAAGCAAAACTCATGAGAATCGACCTTCTCGGCGGCATAACTCACATTATATAAACAATTCTAACTTGTGAATTTCGCTAGTACATCATAATTCTGCTCCGCCCACAGGGAAAAATAAATTCCCACTAATGGTCTCCATAGTAAGGCGGTAAGAATATTTGGATATATCCTTAACTTGCCCGCAGAATAAACATCCAACAGCGGACTAACTTGCTCGGAGCTCGCAGTTAAGGTTATTCCACTTACCCCGCATCGCCGACCCCTCATCACGGACCCCCGCCGGACCGCCGTGGTAGTTTATATTAACCAACCCGGTGGGTTTGGAGTAGTTAGTGAGAATATTATAAGGAATGAACGATTGAGTATTTATTATTAAACTAATTTAGTCGATTTAATAATCTCTGTAAACTGGCCACACAATACGTAGACTCTGCCATCAACGAAGTCCATCTCACAAACTCCAAGCATAGAGCAAAAACATAAATAAACACCCAAAATATTAAAGCCCTCCCCTACTCACCCCACCACCCCTACACCCTCGAATACGCCACCCTCCACCCCCTCGCCTCGATCTCCACCGCCCTCGTCCCATCCCCACCAACCTTAACCACAAACTCATCCATCGACACCCCCCCAATCGGGGTTCCCCCAACATTAAACCAATCCACACAATTCCTCACAAACGCCCCCTCCGGTATTGGCTTCCTCGTCAGCACGCCCCTAAGCCCTATCCGCGCGCCCCCCTTGCTCACCAACCCACTGGGCGTCAACCTGATCTGGTCGCCCGCGGCCAAGAACCCCTTGGCGGCATCCGTCCCATTGATGAGAAACTGCGTAACCAGCAGTCCCGGATTCGCGTCAACTGAAATGACGAGCGTATCGTTGCTCCCCGCGCGCTGATACGTGCCAGCGTATACATTGGCCGCCTCCTCCTTGGCCGCCTTCTCGAAGGCGGGAACGCCGATGGCAACCACGATATCATTGATGACGTCCTTTACGGCTAACGTGTCATCGCCGGCACTAAGGTAGGTGACACCGATGCCGTAGTCGGGGAGGAGGACGATATTGGTGGAGTAGGCGCCTACGTCGCCGCCTTTGGTGTACATCCAGACGGAGCGTTCGGCGAGAGGCGCCTTGTAGATTTCCCAAGGAGCGCCGACGAGGGCGCCGTCGTTGGCGGTGAAGGTTAGAGGTTTGAGCCAGCGGCGGGTCTGAGCGGGAGAGAGGAGGGTGGAGTTCAGAATCGCTTGCCCAATCTTGCGCATGTCGTTGGTGGAGCTGTAGAAGCCGCCGGCTGGACCGCCACTGAGGATATCGACGGTGTACTGCGAGGCGGCGGCGTTGTGCGGGACCACGCCTTGGTCTAGGGGGGCGTTGGAGTAGTAGGTGCTTTTGAGGCCAAGCGGGTCGATGACTTCAGAGGTGAGGAGGTCGGGGAAGGAGCCGTTGGTCATCGTCTCCAGCGCGAATGCCAGCAGGGTATATGCCGTGTTTGAGTACGACGGACCCCAGGAAGGCGCCAATGCCGGGTGCTGGAAATTGATGCTCCCTAATATGCCCGCTCGGTCGCATGGCACACCGTAGGGGTTTGGACACTTGGTATCGGTGATATTTTCTGGGATGGGATCGTATACTGGAAGGGGCACGCCTGGAGGGAAACCAGCTTTGAGCGCCTCGTCGGTACCGGGAGAACCAGCGAGCTGGGCCGGCATCCCGCTGAGCTGGGAGGTGAGAGACCCGATTGTTACGGAGTCCCAATCCATGAAGTCGATCTCGTCGTCTCCTGTGTGCTCCGCTGCATACTCTGCGAGCTCGGGGATGTACTTGGTGATGGGCTCGTTAAACGAGACATCTCCGACAGTAGCGAGAAAGGTGTAGACGGTTAGGAGCTTGGAAATGCTGCCTAGTCGATAGATGCTGTCTGAATCTATCTTCTTCACGCCGTCCGTTGAGTCTGCGAGCCTAGGTGCGTCGTAGTGATAAGTGAACAAGGGTTCCTCTTCGTGGAGAGAGTATATCTCCAGGGAAAAGGAAGTCGCACTCGCGTCCATATCACCATATGATGTTACCCCAGAGCTTATAGCATCAGCAATGGCCTTCTTCATAGAAACAATGCCATCTTTGAAGGCGGAAGTGCTTGATACAGCTTTTGGGATTGGAACATCTGGTCCAATTAACAGACAAGGATGATACTCGGCGAGGGCAGATTCGGCGAGCAAAAAGCTCAAGGCCAGGGAGACAGCGTTTGGAAGATGCATGTTGAAGTTTGAGAGTTATGAAGGAGATGCCTTTTGCTACAATTCAATCGAGGCTTTGCTCATACTTATATTCTTTGGGATCGCTATGAGGCCTATTCCAGCCTCCAAAGGGCCGCTGAAGACGATGCATTGTGATTGGTACGCTCGGTAAGAGATATTACATACTCATGTCAATCAATTATTTTTGGACCCCATGAGGTCGTTCGCGATCCTACACCATGTAATTAACGTCGTAGCCTTAACCGCAGGGTTGATTCTCACTGGGTCTGGGCAACACAATAAATATAACAAAGCCGATAGGTCGACTCGCAATTGTGGCGGAGGTCGAATTTCCATCCCGTACTCCGTGCTAGAGCTTCCATAGTCCAAATTCATGAATGGCCAAGACATCAAGCATTCTAAGCAGGGTAATGGTAGACGTGTGTGCTTACTGCTTACGCCGATCGCGTCGTCAACAGTGAGGCCGTGCAAGAAGCCTCGCTATTGACATTGACGTTACCAATGTATGACATTCCCCGTTGTCTGCCATTGCGTTTTGCTCTGCAGGGACGCCAACTTGAGTTAATGTAGTTGGAGATATTATTATGTTTAATTTTGTGGGCACATCCCAGGAACGAGGGGTCGGGACCACTATTTTTGACAAGTTGCTCTCGGGACGCGGCAAATGCGGAGATGGAGCGCCAAGAAGGGCAATGAAATGCCCTGACGGAATGTTCTTGAAGACCATAACCATGACTACTGATTAGAGTACCATCGGATGAATGACGAGACAAGACAATCCGTACATCTCCGTCAATCAACGTCGACTGCTGCTTTGGACAGCAACCTACCCTGCCTGTGTTAATTAAGGCAATCCATTCCAAATCTATCCCCAATGATGCGGTCCTCAGTTTGGAGTGCCTCGGGCTTCCTTCTACTGCTATCACCTCTGAGCGTCTACGCGGATACATTCGGCCATGGCCAAATACCTCTATATGATAGTGCCATTGACGTCAGCGGGAGCAAATTCCGCGGCTTGAGCACATATGCTAACCTCCCATACGTGCACTGCCTTTCTGCCGAAAAGGATGGTGAGGTTGAAGAGTATGATATTGCTATTTTGGGAGCACCCTTTGACACGGTCAGTGATCAACGCGCAAGCGTAACCGGAAGGGAGGAGCGTTCTGACGAGTGGGGCTATAGTCTACAACAGGCAGACCTGGTGCAAGGTTTGGACCAGCAGGCATCCGACGGGGATCGCAGAGGATTCAGAATGGATACAGTGTTTACACAGGTATGTTTGTTATTTAGCCCTTTAAAATATAGACATAAATAACTTTCTTTTGTAGGGGAAAATACTTTAGACTCATGGGCAAAGATTGTAGACTGTGGCGACGTACCCATGGTTTTTCTGGATAACACTGTTGCACTGAAGCAGCTGGGCGAAGGCCACAGAGTTGGTGATCCATCTACTGTCAATTTATTAAGTTTATTAACATCGCAAGGTTGTCTCAAGCCGGGCCCCAGCCAATCCGTCACAAGGGCATGTGCCGAGGATCGTTGCACTTGGTGGAGACCATACCACGACCCTATCAGCTCTAAGATCTACCCATGAACACTGGGGAGCGGTGTCAGTGATTCATTTTGATAGCCATATAGGTAAGGCTCTTTCCTCGCATCACGATGCCATGGGATCCAGTGGCTAACATGGACGGGAAGATACTTGGGATCCAGAAGTGCTCGGTGGAGGCTTCTCGCACTATGCGGGTGTAAACCATGGAACCTTTCTTCACATTGCCCACGAGGAGGTACGTATTCTTCAACTGGCATCTGCGCATTGGCAACTTACCTAGCGGCAGGGCTTGATTTTGAATTCTTCTGTCCATGCGGGAATCCGGGCTCCTGTGATGAATGCAAAGAAAGACATGCGGAATGATCGACGATGCGGCTTCGCCGTGATCACGGCCAGGAATATTGATAAAATCGGCGCTCAAGGTGTTATTGAGTCGATCAAAACTCGTGTTGGGGAAAACCGGGTGTATATTAGTGTTGATATTGATGTGCTCGACCCAGCATTCGCTCCAGGTAAGTCCAATATATTTCGCTTCTGGGCGTGGAGAGCTAACAGTTAAACCATAGCAACCGGAACTTCTGAGCCTGGCGGGTGGAGCACTCGTGAATTGCTCACGATTCTGGATGGCCTGACGGGACTGAAAGTCATCGGTGCTGATGTTGTTGAGGTGGCACCGGCTTATGACAATACCGGGGAGACGACTGTCCTGGCAGCCGCAGAAGTAGCCTTCTCGCTGCTGACTCTGATGGTCCAAACTCCAGTTACCGACCAAAGAAACTAGGACAAGGATACAGAGTAAAGGTGAGCGATGAGGTATCAAGTACCTTGGATTCTCACTTGATTATATAAAATCACGTGAATCAAATAAATACTCAGCTCTACCAACCTAGATCGATGCTTGTTATGTGACATGTTGTATAATATGCATCTATTTGGCAAGATGAATATATGTGTCGGGGTTGTCCGCTTCATCACCCTTCGGCCTTGAGCTTCAATAAAATTAGAATGCTTGTTATGTGACATGTTGTATAATATGCATCTATTTGGCAAGATGAATATATATATTGAGGGATGGTTAGTCGTGTCGGGGTTGTCCGCTTCATCACCCTTCGGCCTTGAGCTTCAATAAAATTAGAATACTTCGAAAGCGCCCTGGCTTCGTGTCAATTTATGTCCTGAAAGCTAGTTGGTGCTAGTATTGTCAGCCACTCTCATGATTTCGTCATAATGTGCAGGTAAACAAGGCCTTCCTTTATTTGGGAAGTTGCGACCCTCTTAGCTCAGAGTAGTGTACCCCCTGCGACCCCCATCGTACGATATGCCACCCGCGGGTCATATCGTGCCATATAAACTGCAGAAACATCTCTCTTCTTGTTAGATCTCACATTTTGGATGCTTCTATCACACATTGTTGAGCCAGCTTCTTCTGGTCGACTGGTAACTTCGTTGCCATGACCCGAGTATCATTTCGATATATCTTGGTCGGCGTGCCACTGCTTTGCGTCTATCTCACGGCATGCTACTTGAACATTCATAATCGTGGATTGGGAGCCCGGATTCGAAAAGTCGTAGAGGATCATGATCTGGTAGAGCCACTCGAGCTTCCACGGCATCCTCTCCTCAAGCCCAACCTGACGGAGATTGACCCGCCAGTGGTCGACAATTTCCCCCTTGCGCAAGCTGCGGCTTCAGCTCGAGAACTACCTCCTATTCCTTCTTGGAATGCTCCTCCCCGACCTCATGTTCCAGAGAAGACGCCTCTTTTCATTGGCTTCACCCGGAACTGGCGAATATTGCAGCAAGCGGTGGTGGCCTATATAACTGCGGGATGGCCACCTGAAGACATATATGTTATCGAAAACACTGGAACCATGGATGCCAACGAACATGGGAAGCTTAGCCTTCAGAATCCTTTCTTCCTCAATCATACTCGATTGCAAATGCTCGGAGTCAATATCCTCACAACACCAACTCTCCTCACCTTCTCCCAGCTGCAGAACTTCTTCTTATATGTTTCACTCAAGGAGCACTGGCCACAATACTATTGGTCGCACATGGACGTTGGAGTTGCTTCTTTCGAAGATGAAGAACCGTTCGACTCTCTGTATATGAGAGCAGTTTATGCTCTGCGCAATACAACAGTCCCCGATTATGGACGCTGGGCTCAAGTCCTGTTCTCATATGACCGCCTTGCCCTCGTTAACACAGCTGCATATACCGAGGTGGGGGCTTGGGATACGCAGATCCCATACTACCTGACTGATTGTGACATGCACGAGCGACTCGCCATGGCTGGATTTAGGGTTGACGAGAAGAAAATAGGCCAAATCAACGATGTTGGAACTTCTATCTCTGATCTTTTGTCCCTGTACCGAAAGCAAGTCGGTCCTCTGGCATCATTCGTTGACCCGAATCCTCCGGAAGCTTATGATATAGACAAAAAAGGGTCAAAAACAAAGAGAGGCAAGTCAACAGACTCAATATGGCCTGAATATACTCGGGGTGATGAATCATACAGAGCTATTGTGCGCACTTTTGAAGGGATGGACCACTCCAAGTATCGCTCGCCAAAGGGAAGGAATATTTGGCAGCATCGCCAGACAGGAGGCCAAGGGGAGCCATATTACCGTGACCCAGTTGGGTTTGAAACAGCACTTTGGATGACGATTGATCACGGCCGGCTGATATATGCCGAGAAATGGGGTCATAGAGATTGTAATCTGCGGGAGGTTGGGTTGAGGCCGGAGCATGCATGGATGGTAGAGAAGGACTGGGAGTACAGGGAGAAGCACCCTGAGTATGTGGACCCAAAAAAGTAGTACAAAAGAAGTAGTATACAATCGGCATGAATTTACAGTTTTGACAAACAGGCTATAAATTAAACCTTTGGAGTGGAATTCTTTCATGAAACCTTTCCTGAAGTTATATTTTTCCCCTGGTTGTGTAGTCTGCTAGTAGGTGTAACCGGAACCGGATTTATGTTGCTTACATTCTTTGTTTTCCCCAAGCCCCCTATTAAATTATGTTTCTTCAAAGGTATGAATCGCTATTTAATATATTCAAACCAACATATATGCATCCTGTGGTCTTATATTTTCCTCACACTTTTTAATATTATACCATTTTGTGATGGTCTAATTTTTTATTCCGTATACTCGGACCACTTTCTATTCTTCTTATGACTCTTGTTATGCAGTCTTTGCTTGTAAGGACGGACAACAAAGATATTGTGAACAAAAACTTACGCCAAACCAATAAGCTTAAACTATCAGCAATTTGTAGATAAACTACAAAACAGACAGCTTCTGGAAGAAATTATACGGAACTTTGAACCGTGAATATAAAAGAGTGCTACCAAATCAAATATTGGGATATAATAGCCATAGGAACTCCCAAGGTGAATAGACAATAGAAAAGAAAGGAGTCAACAAAACTGTAATGATGACTAGACCCTATAAGGAGTCACTAGGGAGACTCGAATCACAACCAAAGAGATTCGACTCTCAACAACAACGTAGACAGAACTCTTCAAAACAGTACCAAATTGAAATCGCTGTGGACGTAGAGCTGATACAAACGTACGGGAGCTTATCTACCTTTCACGGCGAAGCTGACCGCGAGCCGTATCCCCGTATCCCGAGATTCCCACGGCGAGATTCTCAGCATGTGCCGCTGTAGCAACGCCTGCCGCTGTACTGCCGCCCCTGCACATAACAACCCCTGCCGCCTAGTTGGTGAACACAACCCCTCGGCAACAAAGGATCGCAGCTCGAGTCCCCCCCCCTTTTCGAGCTAGCCCCGTTGGGCAATTTTATAAGTCAAATTCACACAGGCTTGTTTTGATTTCACCTTTAGCACCTTGGTCAATTCTGTTTCCGACAACCACCCCTTCAACAAACTTTCTTCTTCCTTCTAGATACCATCTAGAGCTTCAGACCTTCACCGAATAGCCTCCCAACACATTCGAGGGTGGTAGTTGAGCAGAATAACCCATGATCTTGGGTATTTCCTCGACACCACCCCTGATCTATTCGTTCAACTTGTGACGTTCACCTCCTCACCCCCTCACCTCCTCATCCATTTACTCCTTCACCGAACTTTCTTTCTTCTTCTAAACACCATCAACAATATCAAACCATCACCGAGCAGGCTTTCAACGCGTATAGTGTTCAAGTTCAAGAAATATACTCACCGTCTGGATATTTCATCCACACTATCCGTGTTCAACTTCACTTGTAAGAACCACCCTTAACAATCCTGACTCCACCTCACGAGACATCATCAACAGTCTCAAACCTTCCCTGAACATACTGTTAACATACAATAGGAGAAGACCCGAGAAAAGAAACTCACGATCTGTGTATTTCTTCAACACCATCCGTGTTCAGTTTCACTTGTAAGTTCCACCCTTCGACGATCTTTCTTCCACCTCATGAGATATCATCTGTCTTCTTGAACCTTAATCGAGCACTTTATTAACAAGTAGAAAGGTGAAAGTTTCCGAAAGCAACTCACAGCCTGGACATTTGGATACTTCATCCACAAAGTCTGGGTATTTCCTCCACGCGATCTGTGGTCAGTGTTCTATTCAACTTGTAAGAACCCCCCCTTCCCCTTTCTTTGTTTCTTGCCCGTTGGACACCATCAACAGCCTTGGACATTCCTAGAACACCCATTAACATCTCGTAGGTCAAGAGTCTTGACAAATATTCTCACCTTGGTGCATCCCGTGCCGTTCCCTGGCACCGAACTTCAGGTTCCAACAAGCTCCACGACGGGCTACCCAAATCAAGAACACCAAGACATTTCTGTAAAGCCTCACAATGTCTCTTATATATAGAACCAACAGCTTGAACAAGCGTACAAAAGGCACGAAAGCCAAACCCCCACCGAAGGCACCTAAGTTTCCGAAGAACGCTGTCAGGAAAAAGGACGGTACCCTAAAGGTTATTGGAACACCATATGGCGCAACTCTGGGCACAGCTCATGTCAACAACCGTTTCAATGAGACTTTCGGCGTCAATCCCGCAACTCTGCCCCGTAGTGAGTTTATGCCGAATCTGAACCAGTGGGTCAAGCAGGCCCTCGCAGCTATCGCATACAACAGCACCAAGGCCCATGATTTGACGAGGAAGGTCGTATCACCCCAAAGAGGCTGGACACGCACGAAGCAGCGCATACATTTTCGAGGGAGGAATGCGCTGCCGCATGCTCTTAAAAAAATCGCTGATATGTTCAAACAACTGCGCGAAAACTATATGGCATCAACTGCTTCACTGATCGTCGACTGCCTGGAGGAGAGCGATCTGCCCTGGCAAAATGTAAGTGTTCTCACTATGTGCTGCTACCTCTTGTTGAGGTGGACCTTCTCGCATCGAGCGCTGACTTACTGATGTAGGTCCTTGAGCCTCTCACGGGAGTTATGCAGGCCATATCAGAGGTGATGTTTCGTGGGTACACCGACCTACCCATACACAGAATAGATGGTCTCAAGTTGGCCCGTTCAATTCGCATAATTGGAGAGGAACTTGACGTAAGTATTCTACTACCTCCTTGAGGACAGTTGATGCTAACCTGAACAAAGGTCACCGCAGTCATGCTGGACAGTATGCTTGGCCTGGCTGTGACAAGATGGACAGCCAGGACGGTCGTGATGGCAAGGGAAACGGCACAGCAATGGCGTGCCACTACCATGTGAGTAATATATTTCAACTTCACGGCTCTTCAGCTTGCTGACATCCCCTGTGATAGTACGCGCATGGGCTTGGAAGATATTTATGATGCACTCGCAGCCGACGAAGAAACCGACACCGTGGATATCAATCGCGCCAAACTATGGGTAAAAAAGTTTAACAGTCCTGGACTTCCAGGAGAAACTCAGAGTTCTCAAAAGGAGAGTACCCCCACCGGCAAAGCCAAAAACGGCGGACCTGAAGTACAGGAAAAGGAAGCGGCTGCACCCAGCAGTTCGAGCAATAAACCTGTCTTGAAAAAAGCGCCAAAAGAGACTCGCACAAGTGGACCCAGCGTTGACCTCCCACAGAAAAATGTGTCCCGCAAAATGGAGCTCGCGCTCCCCGCGAGAGAAAAGGAATACCAAGAGCTCGAGGATAGAGAGTATTTTGAACGCAGTGCTGTGCGGGCAGCGCTTGAAAGCCTCAAAGATGACGATGATATTGTGCCGACTGGCTCCAACAGAGCCTACAGAGCTCAAAGGGCGGCCAGATACAGCAGACAGCAGCACAATGGCCTTCAGATGAACGACCAGGATATGGAGTTGGACCCACTCAGAATGGCCCAAATCAGAGGTGTCAGCGACACCGGGAGCTACCTTAGCTATGCGGCTTTTCCATCCGCACACCTCACTGACAACAGAACCAATACCGAAATTGCGCCCGTGAGATCAGACCGTCACAGAAAGCGCGAAAAGGGGAAGAACGTCGACCGAAAGGTGGAAAAGGGTAAATCAATCGAACGCCGCTCGGTTTTAAAAAAACCTGCGGCCGAAATCTTGGAAGACATCCGTCAGAATGGCGAACTGACCCCAAAGCAAATTGCTTCCAGCCTAGGGGGCATAAAGAATCCTGAGGTCTTGGTTCAATTTATGCAGTCGAACGAGCACACTGCCACCCAGATCAAGGGTAACGCCGTGGCCAGCCCCCAGAACAGCGTCGAAATCCAGGCTCCTCCCACCCGTACTGAGATCAAGAGACCATCCACCTCCGATCATGCAAAGAGCACCACAGAAGGTTTATCTAAGTCAAAGTCTGCTTACCAGGAGCAGGACGGCAGTATTAGAGTCCACACCGACGAGAACAAACGTCCCAGAGTTAGGTTTGAGGAAGCAAGTCTTCCAGCTGGAGACGGCAGAGACAGTCGCGCTTACAGAGAAGCACATGCCAACCGCGTCCGAAGCCGCAGAATCGGAGACGCCACCGCCACCAGCGGCCGAATCTCTAGAGAAGATAGTACCAGCGGCAGCAGCAGCCGCACTGCTGGAGAATCCCACAGCAGCCCCAGCGAGACAAGGTCCAGCACGATCACCAGAAGGACCAGCCGCAACGCTGGAGAGACCGGGGGAACCCCAAACGGTCGCTTTATTCGTGTCGGCAATGATGTGATCCCCGCTCCACTCAAGATCCGCCAGACCCGTTCTCAGTCACCTCTTCTTGGCAAGAGCGGCGCCGGACCCTCCACGGATAGCAACTTGGTGCCGGCCCCTCTCAAACTTGGCCCCAAGCTCAGGGCCCAATTCGAGAACCGCAGCCTCGGGATCTCAGAAGACCTCAGTGACAGGCTTATCCCTCTCAAACTCGGCCAGACTAGTTCGGAGTCTCCTTACCAGAACCGCGGCGTCGGAGTCCCCGAAGGTCTCAATGCGATGCCCGCTCCCCTAAAGCTCGGACAGAAGAAATCCCAGTCTCCCCTTGAGAGCCGCGGTGCCGAATTCCCCGAAGGCCGCCTCAGTGCCATGCCTGCCCCTCTCAAACTCAGCAAGACTAAGTCCAAGTCTCCCCTTGAGAACCATGGAGCCGAATTCCCGGCAGGCCCCAGCACGATGCTTGCCCCACCCAAGCTTGGCCACAAGCGTGCCAGGTCCCCTCTTGAGAACCGTGGTGTTGGATTCCATGGAGGTTCTACCGACAGCTTTCCCTCCGCAGCGGAGCTGGCCAGATTTCGCGCGCAACAACCCGGTCCTCCGCCCGACAGACCACTTCCTCCTCTCCCTACCAACTTTGAGTAACTATTTTCAGTTTGTTGATGTCTCATCCACACTATCGTCAACTGCTGTGCCGGAGCCGGTGAGGCTTGTCTTTGTTGAGCAATCAACAGGATGGGTTTGGATCTGGCTTTGTTGATGTGGTGTTTCTGCAGCAATGCGGAGGTGACACAACTTACTTTTTTCCTTCTCTGCTTCTTCGGAGATTTTGAGAAGTGACACTATTCTTAATCATACCGGTACGTTGAGGTGACATATCGCGGAGGCGACGTGGAGCTGGGTGCACATTGTGCGTTAATACCTAGTTATGAAGCGGGGAGCCGGAAGTCACAGTAATAGGGGAGTGTAAGCTAGATATAAATAAACAAAACTGATCTGAATGTGTGTCTTTTGTTGTTGTCGCCGTCGTGAGTTGTCCAGTAATTGAGGTCCAAATGGACGGTGACATGCCACTCAGGAGTCACTCGATTTGACTTCAAAATAAGTGTTTCATATTGTAAGGTGCCTAACTAACTAAATAGTAGATACAATACTCAATGAACAAAGCAAAACTGTAAAAGACTACCGCGGTACTCCATCCGCAACGACGTCGTCGATCACATTTCACCCTTGTAGTCGACGACGACGTCCACGGCCCGATCCCCAATCCAGCAACGCGCGCCCAGCACCCCCGATAACAGCGGCCGCTAGGCTCCACCACGTCTCTACCCGCCAAAATTTTAATTTTCCCAGCCTTATCTCTCGATCCGCACTCTCTCATCCAGCAACCCATCACGCCCGCGGCGCCCACGCACCACCACGATGAACGCGCACGCCCTCCTCACGTCCCAAGGCTGGCGCGGCTCCGGCCACTCGCTGCACGCGCACAGCGACTCGATCGGGCTCGCGCGGCCGCTGCTGGTGTCGCAGAAGCAGAATACGTTGGGTGTGGGGAAGAAGCAGCATCGGACGAGCGATATGTGGTGGATGAATGCGTTTGATAAGTCGTTGCAGGGGCTGGATACGAGTAAAGAGGGGGAGGTGGTGCAGACGGTTACGAGTGGGGGGTTGGATATGGTGAAGAGGGGTGGGGGGAAGTATGTGGGGACTGGGGGGTTGTATGCTTGTTTTGTGAGGGGGGAGACGTTGGTGGGGAGTGTGAAGGAGGTGGTTGAGGTGAAGGCTGAGGAGGATGAGAAGGTGGATAAGAAGGCGGAGAAGAAGAGGAGGAAGGAGGGGGAGACGAAGGAGGAGAGGAGGGAGAGGAAGTTGGAGAAGAGGGCGAGGAGGGCGGCCAAGTCGAGCGCGAAGTCGAGCGCAAATGAATCTTCGAATACCCCTTCCGACGAAAGCGACGCCGTAGAGACGAAAGCACAGCGAAAAGAACGAAGGCGGCTAAAGAAAGCATCGAAAGCCGAAGCCGCCTCGTCCCAAGACTCCTCCGATACTCCAGCGCGCTCCTCAAAAGACGACAAGAAGAAGAAGAAGCGGAAAGACTAGACGTTCATCCTGTCTCAACCTTTTGGAATTTATGTTTTCCGGCGAAAATTCGAGCAGCATCAGCGAATCATTGCAGGCGTTTCGGCGACGGGGGTTGTTATGGGCACATATAGACACAGCAAGGTGGTTGGTGGTTTGGATGGATGGAGATAATATGTATGAATTTCACGGCTCGCGTTTTATCTTGCCGGGGCGATTAGATAATATCCAGGGCCTCTGTTCCCAAAAGTCATCCTTTATGAAATCAACATGCTGAACGACAATCTTTGCCTTCTGCCGCGCCTTCCTCTCCTTCTCCGCCTGTGTTTTTGATAGAGCCATTTCCGGGGCCGTCAGAGCTTCTTCGTTGAGCGCTGGTGAAGATGTGGCTGCTTCTACTAATTCATACTAGAAACTCTGTAAGCATATCGAAAATCCGGCCGATCTGGGGGGCTCTTACATCGCGGAAGACTATACTCCCCTTCTTGTAAATATCAGGCTCATTATTGTAATTCATCCCAAACCTCGAGAACAGTATCTCATTCTTATCCGCCGCCAGCGTGCCCTATATCTGATCAGAAAGCTCCCCCGAACACCAAGAAGAAATAGACATACCGCCAACTCCGCCTCCGCAGCCTTCGCATCCATACCCCCCCGCTGTATCAACGTCCAAAACGTCGTATTATACAGATTATTGATATGACCTACAAAACAGAACACTCCATTAGCCAAAAGACCAGTCACCCCCCAACCAAACAGGGTAGAAAACTCACAATCAACCTGCCGCCAACTCATATAATCCCTCAAGTTCTGCACAGTCGGATACTGCACCGCCCTCCCATCAAAGCCCGGAAGCGGGAACGTGAGGGGCGAGTCGGGGAAGAAGGAGGGCCAGAGATGGACGTAATAGGCTGAGAACATGGAGACAATTGTTGTGACGAGCTTACTGCGGGAGTATCAGTATGTTTGCCACTGACATTGCTGGCTCGGCGGAAGAGCAAAACGAAGATGACATACCTCGATCGTCGCTCGAAGAGTGTACATGATCTGTGAAGCACGAAACTAGTCATCGCGTTAGCTGAAGTCATACGCCTCTTCCCCGTCACTCCCATGAATAGAGAGGCATACCTATACTCATCACTAATCCCATACGCCACCACAACATCCGGTAGTTCAACCAGGACCCTCTCCGCAGCAGCGTTCATGAGATCCAGCGCGCGGCGATCATTCGGTTTCTTGAACGCATATTTATCTGAGAACCTGTTGATATGTTAGTATACCCAAATAATACTACTACTAAATAGTGCGCTTGAGGGGGAAAGTTACTTATGGAATCCCCGTCCATCAATCCGTATCACGATCCACGTGTTTGGTAAAAGCAAATCGGGCTGCTCAAACGACTTGACGTATTCATATCTATATTTGCGTTAGACTACTGCGAGCATATACATTTGGATTTGAGAGCCTTACTTTGAATTCGCCATTTTTATTTGAGCGCGGGAGGTGGGGGTAGGAGGGGTAAATTTATTGCTGCTGATGGCGGGGTGAGGCGGGGTGATTGTTTTTGGTGATAACTTTTTTGGTTTGGTGGATGAAGCGAGTCACGGGAATTTTTTTCGACGAAATGAAAGGGAAGGACCCTTGAGGTTAAGTTATTGAAAATTAGGGGATTAGTTTGAGGATTGAAGATGGGTAAAAAAAAGATATTGGATTTCAGAATTAGTTATATCTGATTTCTAGTACCAGCGCACTCATACGTGAAATTGGGAACTGGTAAGGCTTGGATGTAAAGTGTGGTATTTCATTTCAGTCATTTTGTCTAAACTCTACAAACTCCCTCTAAATCTACACCATAACCCTCTACTGCAGAGACTCCTTTGGCAGCGTAGCGACCTTATCCTGGAACAGCTTCTCCGCGCGCTGCCAGACCGGGACGTTCTTCCAGTCCTTCAGCTGCAACAAGCTCGGGAGGAGATCATTCCCAAACGCCTCGCTCGCCTCTCTCGGGAGCAGCGATGGCAAGTGATCAATGCTGATCACCGACAACTTAGGCTCCTGTTTAACCTCAACCGGGACCGTAGGCTTATCAAACGTCGTAGCGACAGTGTAAACCGGGACCGGGTTATTGGGGTTGGTCGTATCAGCGCTGACATCGCAGATAACCGACAGCTTACGATCCGCCGTATCCAAGCTCTCGTAATCCACAAAGCTAGGAATCTTAGAGTTCAAGTAAATGCAGTTCACAAAGATATCGCTCTCGATAATCTCCTTGAACGGTCCACCCTTGGCCGTCTCAGCCATATCCCACTTCACGATATTATCCTCCGGGATGCCCGCACGTCTGCACAGCTCCACGGCACCCGATCCACAGCGTCCCAGCGCACCAATAACCAGGATGCGCGGCTGGCTTCCCGTCTTCGCGGCGCCCTCAGCGACGGCCTTCTTGACATCGGCAATGAGCCCGGTCTCGTTGGGGTAGGCGGTGACGCCTGGGAAGGGCTCGGAGTGGGTGAGTTGCCAGGCCCAGTTCTCGAGTGCGAGAGCAGCGCCAGCGAATCCGGCGTGGAAGCCATAGGCGGCGACGCGGCGGCCGCGCTCGTCGACCAGGAATTCGAGATCGAGGAGCGTGCCGTTGCCGCGGGGGAAGCGGGAGAGGACGGATTCCCAGCCGCCTTGGTTCTTGTAGCAGTGGGCGAATTGGATGTGGACGTGCTTCAATGGGACTGGATTCCGGTCAGTACGGGTTACATAGATGTGTTGATTGTGTTTCGTGGTGACTCACAGTCTTCCTCTGGCAGCTCCTTGAGTCCTAGGATGATGTGGTCGGCGGGGGCTTCGCGCCAGGTGTTCTCGGGCACCAGTGTCGCTCCTACGGCCTCGAACTCTGCATCGTCGAAAATGCGCTCTGGGCTGCGCTCAATGCGTACCGTGTAGCCGGCATCGAGGAGGGCCTTGGTGGTGGTGGGAGTGAGGGCGGAGCGGTGCTCGAGCGCCTTGCCTGCGGGGCGTTAGCAATTGCGGATTGTGGGAGGGTGAGGAGGGGTGCATACACTCGGAGCGGAGATGAAGGGTAATTCCAGACATTTTGGGGTTGCAATTGAATATGTTATTATTGTTTGCGTTGAGAAAAGTTCAAAAGAAATGACTCTCAACAGGATGCTCTTTGAGTTGGTTGGAAATTCTGCCAGCCGTGACTCAGACTCACCGCCTCAAAATTGGTGGGCATAATCGAGTACCCCGCCGACACCGCTTCTTGTCCTGACTCTGTACGTACCACACATGTACCTTGCGTTATTTGCCTCACCATATGATATGTCTGTCACTTTAGAAGTTTAGAAATTGCGGGTACAACATCACACAAAGGCAATACAAATACGTATATGTGATCAGAATTTTCAGCAGTACAATTATGTAGGTTTAACCGTCATCAGAGCATTGATAAGCATGGTGTAGGAAGATATGCTGAGATATGCTGAGATAGGGCGAGATAGAGTGCACGTTATATCTGTGGAGGTACTCGAGTGACTGAGCTGCAAGGGGAGGGGTCTTGGTTGCTTTCAGCCTTGCCTCGACGAAGGAAACAACAAGCCACGTGATTCAATTTTAGATAAACCACGTGACTAAAACTTGGCAGAGCTCGACGGATACAACTTCCTACTCGACGCTATCATTGACGCTGTCATCAATAGTAATGCACACAAGTGCGCCAGTCAGCTCGGGGTTCCAAATCACGAATCGCGAATGACGGCCAACACTGAAAGACCCAAAGACTAAAAAGGGCAATAAGCATGTTGTTTCCCGCCCTTGTGTCTCCCTGGGCGCTTGAATCAATTCTGAGCCAATCAGCACCGCTATCACATTATGTCTCTAAGCGCTGGCACCAGGGTCGACATATCCCCTCCGTCCACTTATCCGCCTTTCCCAACCCCCCAGCCAAATGCGACATTCTATTTTGAGTTTCCCTTGTCCTCATTGACCATGCTCATCGAAACATGTCGTCCCATTCAGCAGAAGGTCTCAAGGAATGCGGGTTGCAGGCGCCTCCTTGTGCATGCGTCTCTGACGCCTACCCTTGAACCCCTCACTAGTAAGTCGAAGTGTGCATTACCCAGGTAAGTTGTCAGATTTATCTCATATATCTGCCACAAGTGGCTCTCTGTTCTTCATGGAGGGGGCGTGCTGCTGTCGTATTCTTCTTCATATACTATTCTAGACGCTGGAAGTCGTCTTCTCTTCCCTTTATCTGATTAGTATCCGGTATACTACACACATATCAAGATGTCTGCGAATGCGGGATTACAGTTGTTTCCTCCCCCGCCAACAAAGAAGAGCCAAGGGAAGTTTAGCACCCGACGTGGGGCCATCCAGCCAGGACATGCTGAAGATGCCTCGTCGAGTCGCCCAAAGACACCCGACGCTCCCATCGATGGCCGTCAGTCTGCAATGAGCAACAAGCACTCTGTTTTCGACAGCCCGCAATCTGCGATGGGTGGCCGCAATTCACCGAACCCCTTTGGATCTGAGATCCCAAGATCCCAGACAGCCTTCTCTGAAGCCCCGACTCTTGTCAGGAGCCACAGCAATTCATCACGCAGCTCTATTGCGAAGCCGCCGCTCCAAAACCACGCGGCAGGCTCAAGTCAACAGCCTATGATCCGATCAATATTTCCTCGATATAACCCGGATGTTCCCCTCGAGCAGCAAGACTATTATCCAACACAAACCAGCCCCACTCATATCCCTCAATCGGCTATCAGTAGGAGCCCATACTCAGCTGGCAGCGAATCGGGTCGAACCCCTCTCGGTATGCCTACAGGACCTCGCAGAACTGTGACTGAGATCCCAACGCCGCCAACAACATGCACGACGGAAGAGCTGAAGCAGCTGTGGAAAGTGACAAATGGCTGGAGGGTATCAGCGAGCGAGGGCCGCTCATTCTGTCTGAAAATGACGAGTGCAGTCGAAGAGCCCGTCCACACTCTCTCCTCTGACACCCACCCTTTCTACACTCTCCGCCTCGACCCAACATCCACTTCCGCACTGATAGCCATGACGCGCCAAGACCCAAACAAAGCCCTTACAAAAAGCACATCCCCCCTCATGGGCGGATCAAAGAACAAAGACAAAGACCCAGCCGGCGTGGAAGTTCTCACCACAGCCCTCGAAGACCCTCAACGCCGCCTACCCCCCAGCGACGGCCTAGTCGCCCTCCTCTACCCCCGCGCTGCAGCCGCAATGGCCCTCGACATGGTCGCCAAGAACAACAATCCTAGCGAGGACGACGCACGTGCAGCCGCAGAGTTCGAATGCGGTCGCCTGGTCTGGGACAATGATACTGAAAAGTACTACCTCGTGCACCCATCCATGTCGACGCCGTTCTGCGTCACCATCGCTTCGTCGCCTGCCTGGTCTCGTGTGGAGTACACGCTCGAGCACCCGGAGCTACCGCATAATATGGTGAAGTTGACGCGCGATGGGTCAGGAGGTGGGTACCTGGAGGTCGACACTGGGGTCGCGGCGCGGATTAATAGTTTCTTCCTCGTCGATGTTGCGATCTGCGCGGTCATGATTGTGGCTTTGGCAGAGGAGAAGACGCATAACATTGAGCGCTTTGAGGCGCCGCCGACGACGGCACCGCCGGCGGTTAAGACGAAGAAGCCCAAGATTGAGGAGATGGAGATGGATCTTGAGAGTCAGCAGAGCCTGTCAGATAAGGAGAAGGCGAATCTGCCGAAGCCAACGAAGGGGGTGCTGAAGGTGCTGTTTTGGGCGCTGAGGTTTGTGGTGTGGGTCTTGACGTTTACGGTGAAGACGTTGGCGAGTGTGATTATTTCTATCAGCGGGTGTTTGACGAAGAAGGGGCTGAATTAGCTTTGCTGAGCAGCTGGGTGACTGCAGTTTGGTTTCATTTTTTCTTTAGTACATAGAGCGTGATGTAAGGCGTCATGGATAGGGATAGGGGACACGGAGTTTCGGGGTTTTTAGACTCTTATAGTCTTGTCATGAAAGTAGTCCATAGCTCAACTACCTAGGAAATCGTATCAATATTTTCATCTTCCAATCATACACACACCCCCTACTTCTTCCTCTCCCTAACCTTGAACTTCACACCCCCCTTCGTCACCCCCCCAACACTCATCGTCTTCCCCATCTTCTTCCTCTGCAAATCCAGCGCCTCCTCCGCCTCCGTAAGCGCCTCCAACCTCTTCTCCGCAATCTCCAGCATCGACTCCAACTTCCCCGCCTCCTTCTCCCTCACCCTCCTCAACCTCTTCTCCCCCTCCTCCTCCCCCCTCTCCTCCTCCGCCTCCTCCCTCTCCTCATCCCCCTCCATCCTCACCCCCCTCTCCCCCTCCCCCTCCACAAAAACCACCCTCCGTCCCTCCCCCTCAATCCCCACAACCCTCCTCCTCAGACTCTCAACCTCCTTCGAAGTCTTATTCCTCATCGTCCTCACATACCCCAAATCCTGCGTCTTAAACAGCCGCACCGCATCCTGGTCGAGGACCTTGTTCCCCTTATCCCCGTTCAGCGTCCCTGTGCTGTTCTTCCCGGATGTGGTTGGGCCCTTTTGCGAGACCATGCCGAAGTAGAATTCATCGGGGTTTTTGTCGAGGACTTTTTGGCGGAGGGCTTTGAGTTTGGTTTTTTTGGCGTTGAAGTCGCGCGCGCGGGCGGAGTAGTCCTGGGGGGAGACATGTTAGATGGGATTGGTAGGGAGAGGGAAGGAGGGGGTTTACCTTGTGTTTCTCTAGTAATCCCCATTTTGCGCGCTCTTCGGGCTGGCCTCGCTCACGATGCGGGCGGCGCTGAACCGCATTTCGCATCGACGACATGGTGATGGCTGTGTATGAAGTATCAGGAATAGATTGTGCGGCGACAGAGATATAGAATCAAGGATGTGTTCGAGAGTTTCGTGGTAGTAATTCGTGGGAAATCGAGGTGAGGGTATGAACTTGAATACTGCTCGTTCAACCTCGCGATATATTATTTCTCTTATCGCCCATCCCAAAATTTACTACCACACCCGCCATCGCCAAGCCCCACAGCACACCCCAAATTCTCCGCCCCGCCGCGGAAACTAGCCCACTCCTCCCCCTGCACCTCCAGCTCCAGCGACAATTATATCTGTATGTAAATCCAATCCCGAGACCGACGCCAGCCAGCCAGCACCACCAGCAACCTTCCGCAGTTCCGCCCTCCCCCAACAACACCCCGCAAAGGCGGCCCTCTCTCTCCTTCTCACACCGACACACAAGCGGCAATGGCGCCCCTCCCAACCGCAGAACCGGCAGAGCCGGTAGAGCGCCTCCCCATGCCCTCGCGGAACCCGCTCCCGCTGTCCGCGGGCCAGGAGACGCAGGTGCGGGACCTGTATTTTGCGCGTGTGCGCGCCCTTTGCGCGGCGGAGATTAAAGGTTTGTCTCCCCTCCTGCTGTTGTTGCTCCCCGCGCTGGGTTTGCTGGGTCAATGGTCCAGCTCCGCGGCGGGAGGTCGTGTGCACCTTGCTAACTCGTCTCCCAGAATTCGCAGAATGCGCAGTAGGAAGGACGTTCACAGCGCCATTTGCTTGTCGTGCGCAACGCCTAGGGATGAATAGCTGCATGATCGCGCACGCCACGCAAGCGGAGCAAGATAACGCGCGGGAAGAGTGGTTCGGGCTACGATTACAGCGACAGAAAGACCGCGAGGCGAAGGATAGGCGGCGGAAGGAGCAGGAGAAGTTTCATAGGGAGTGGTGGGGACTACCGGAGGCGGATCGGGAGGGGGAGAAGGGGAAGGCGGTGTTGAAGAAGGCGGAGAGGGTGGGGGGGTTCCCGAAGAGTGATGAGGGGCAGTTGAGTAAGGATAGGCATCGGTAGAGGGGGGGGGAGTGTGCATGGATGGGCGTTTGGGTTGTGTACTGTATTGTATTGCGATATGGCGCTTGGGTTGCGCGGAAGCGCGTGTAGGATGTGTAGGATAGGTGGATGGATAGTCTCCCAATTGAGTGAAGCTTGTATCTATAAGCCGTGGGGTTCTTGAACGCTGTGAGAGCCGGAGCGGGGCATCGTGTCTGTCAGGTTCTGCAAGACTGAAGTGCTGTTATATGGTACCAACCAGAGCACAGTCAAGTTACAACGATTCATGATCTGAGAGTTTAACCAATTTATGGTTCTATCTAGGTATCCTATCTAATAGTGCCCCTTTCCCTTCCCGCATCCAAGACCTATACAACCTTAGTCTATCCCAATCAACGTGCCCTCTATCCTACTCCTCTCCAGCGTCTGCGCAATATGTTCATTCTCCGACTTCCTCGCGCTCTGCCTCCCCTCCTCCAACCTCTCCACCCCCCGCTGAATATTCTCAATATGAACAGAAAGCGGAATATCAATCCTATCCCGCAGCAGCTCCGGCGATCCAACACGCTCACGAAGATCCTCAAGCCCCGACCCAATCTGCTGCAGTTTGAGAATGGTGGCTGTGACGTGGCCATAGGCCGTCTTTCGGTATACTCCTACTTGCTTGAGGAGATTGAGCTGCCGGTTTGTCTTGCTGAGTTTGCCTCTGTTGCCGCCTACCATGGTCCAGAGCTCGGAGAGAAGCTCTTCCCTCTGGGCGATGGCGTGGTGGCCGTCGCGGGTCACGATGCCGTGGATTACTTCGAGTCGGTCTTCGAGGTTGTTCAGAACCATCAGCAGGGCCTGAGCCTCATCAATCAGCTTCATAATCTCCTCTTCGACGATTTGTGTGTGTTTGATATATTGATCGAGCAGTACTGATTCAGTAAACTTGACAGGCTGGAAGGGTGCGAGGAGCTTATTGGCAAAGCTGTTCGCAAAGTTGTTGATTGCTCCCTGGGAAGCATCTCGGATCTGGATGCCCTCCAGCACTCTCGTCGTCCACCGAGTCGTAGCAAGCACATTATCAACAGCCCTTCCGATGTGGCTGTTGAACTTTTGAAGATCATACGAGGCAATCCTCGCAGTTTCTATGAATCCGTCGAACTCCAAAACAAGCTCGTTCTTTGAATGCAACTGGCTGTACCTCACCAGTTGCCGCAGGTCTCGGATGGACGCCTCCCCTCGCTTCATATCCATAGGAAGTGACACCCCAGCTGCACTCTCATCTAGCACCTCCTCGAACTTCCCTTGAACAGAGATCAGCTGGTCAAACTCCGCCGCTGGTGACGGACCAGACTTCGAATCATAGCCACCCGAAGGGCAGAACGGAAGGTTAAGAAGCGAGGTGCCTGGGATACGACATAATGGCGATAGCGAAGAGTAAATAGAATTAGTGAGGAAATTCCGCATCATGATACTGAGACCGAGCAACAGCCAAACAGCAAGAGCATATGAGATAGGTGTCTTGAGAATTCGGAGACTCTTCCCCAGCACGTCCAATACAAATGATAACATAGCCGTGGCGTAGCCGGCCAAAACGTCTAGAAACTCAGACCCAGCACCTCCGGCAGGGCGCTGTGGTGGTCGGGCATCCGGTTGACGCGAACGCTTCTGAGGACTTCCAGTCTGTGCAGCTTGACGCGAGCTGCGTCGCCTCGCATCTGGTTGTTTCTCCGGGGTACTTGACTTTCGTCTTTGACGGGCCCCTTCAGAACGGGACCCCCCACTAGACAGACCCTCCCATGAGCCGTCTACTGCCCTATAATCAAGGGGCGGCATAATAAACTCAGGGTCAGGCGACCTCGTGGTCCTCTTTGGTCGCCGAGTCGCCTTTGTGTCTTGCTTTGTGTCTTGTCGCGGAATGACGTACTCCTCCTCTTTCACTGATCTCTCAGACCCTTCATGGCGGACATCGTCGTCCCCTTCTACCACCCAGGAATCCTCTAGAGGCATGTGAATCTTTGCGTTCTGGTGTGGAGATATTATTTAACTGTTATTTAGGCCACAGCAGGCTTCATAAATGTCAACTTCAGTGAGGAATAGTACAAATGCGGAAAGAAATTTCGCAAAGGAGAGTAAATAGGTTGATGTAGGAGAGTTTAGGAAGAAGAAATAGAACTATAGCCTGCCTGTTACCGCAACCAACCATTTGAATAATACTTTGTAGGATGCAACCACCAGCCACCGTGAAGCGCGCGCCTCTCAAAGTGTGACGTCGGCGAGTGACTTGAGGTGTCAGTCCACCAAGGTCACGAGCCAGGGGTCTAGGCTCCCACCACGTGACTTACGACAGGGGTCTCCCCAAAATTATTGCGACTCGACGCGACCGGGCTGTGGGATCTTCTGTGGTTGGAGCTCAAGGATTTCGTGATGCGCTCCTCGAGAGCCATACAGTTACTGCGGAATGGCTCGCGGCAGCCATGCGCCAGCACAAGGAGGGTGCAGCTGCCGAGTATTTATAAGGCTTACTGCTCCTCCTGTGATGCAAAGCCGGCAAAGAATTCGAAGTCGAAGGTGAAAGCCGTCTCCGATCCACCAATACCTCCAGCCGATCATCGACAACTGGCTATTGACCAGGAGCTATTCACGACCTCGATATACAGCCCTGGGTCACCTCTCTTTTTGCCCAATGGCACGCGGATATTCAACCGATTGACTTCGTTCCTGAAAGCGCAGTATGCACAGTTTGGGTTCCAGGAAGTCATATCGCCGACCATTTATAAGAAGTCCCTATGGGAGAAATCCGGGCACTGGGAGAACTATGCAGAAGACATGTTCTCGGTGACCGGCCGTGGAGCCTCAGGGGAGGCCGAGGGCAAACAGGTCGGCCAGGACGAGGAATTCGGCCTCAAGCCGATGAACTGTCCAGGGCATTGCATACTCTTCGCCTCGAAACAACGGAGCTTCCGCGACTTGCCGATAAGATTCTCGGACTTCAGCCCCCTTCACCGAAACGAAATATCAGGCGCCTTGAGTGGGTTGACCAGAGTTCGCCGCTTCCACCAAGACGACGGTCATATTTTCTGCAGGCCGTCTCAGGTTGCTGAGGAGATCTCAAAGACATTGGACTTTGTGCAGATGGCTTACGAAACTTTCAAACTCGGTCCGTATAGGCTGGCATTATCTACACGGCCTAAGGATCATTATATTGGGACTGCGGAGGAGTGGGATGGTGCGGAATCAGCGTTGCGAGAAGCGCTCGATGCAAGTGGGCAGGTCTGGAGCGTCAATGAGGGGGACGGCGCTTTCTATGGCCCGAAGATCGATATCATCCTGAAGGATTCAGATGGAAAGGAACATCAGACAGCTACGATCCAACTGGATTTCCAGCTACCGAAGAGATTCGAATTACAGTATACAGCACCGGCGCCTGAACTTGAGCAGAAGGGGTTAACTACGACAGACCCGGAGCTGCTGGCTGTCTCTGGGGCAGTAAGGCCGGTCATGATTCACCGCGCCGTCCTGGGTTCGGTTGAACGCTTCATGGCTCTCTTGATTGAGCACTACAATGGACGATGGCCGTTCTGGCTCAACACTAAGCAAGTCATGGTCATCACAGTCAGCGACGACCCATCTGTGGTAGCATTTGCCTCAGATGCCGTCAATGAAATCCAAGGGATGCCGAAATCTGGAACCAAAGCTCAAGCCCGCGGCCTACATAGCCCCGTGTTTGGAGTCGACCTCGATACTACGCCGCGCTCTGTGAAGAAGAAGATCTCAGAGGCCATGAGGAAGCACTACGGCATCATTGCTGTGGTAGGAAAGAATAATGTCGAGGGTGGACGCCACATCACGGTTGATTTCCGTGGCGTATCCGGATCACAGAAGGTGATTAAGCAAGAGCTCCTGGATGCCATTAAGGGCGAGAACTCTTCGGACCCGTTGAGTTCCCCCGATGCCGATGCCGATCCACTGGAGTTTACGGAAGGTGAGCTTAAACAGGTCAATGTGACGCCTGCACAGCTACGGAGCATTCTTATTAAACTGGAGCAAGCCTACCAATAAGGCGTGTACTACAAATAAGCCTCGGCATGATGATACTGTACAATACTATATAAAATATTACCCCTGCATATATACAGCTCTCGGCAGATGAAAACAACTGCCGTGCCCTTCTCATCGGACGTCCGAGAGGACCGTAGCGTGGTTTGTGGAATGTTTGGTGAGAGATATAAAAATTATTTTTGTCTCAGACTATTCTAGAAATTACCGCGTATCTCAGGACCCAAAGTTTAGGTGCTTACTGTACTTACTACGGTGCCGCTCAGGGTCTATGCAAGGGGCAAAGGCTTGTTGAATTGCTACCTCGGCATCCCAAATTGATTTCAAATTTCAGATACCCTCCCAATCAAACTATCGTTCATACCATACGCTCGTATTTCTTTTTGTTTTACATGCAAGGCCGCCAAAAAAAAAATAGATACTGTATACGAGAAAGTTGGTGGTATTTTTTTGCAATATGTGTTTAGTCATTCATTGCGTCATATGGCGGGGTTGATATCAATGAGCCTCGGCGCACTATTTTGCATAGACAATCGACGACAAAACGTCACTAACCCACAGCCTATCTACTCCCTGCATCCAGAATACTACGAGGCCCTGCATTCTATGCAGTTCTAACTGATTACAAAGCTAAACCCCTACTGTCCAACGCTTTTATCGATTCCACAATTGCCGTCTCCATAGCAAGAGATATTGTCCCGCTTGTTGCCACGCTTTGATGATGAGCTAATAGTGCTGTAAGTATTGACCGCTGGCTTGGTTTGAGACGCGTCCCGCACCAGCCGTCCCTGATCCATTTTGTAATCAATGATCTCTGTTATATATTAAGCTTCTCTGTCCCCTCTGTCGTCATCTATCCCATATCATACCCAAGCCACCTACCGTATTCCGCAAGCCAAAGCATCCCAGCCTCACCAATTACCCCACCTACCACACCCATTAGACCCCTAAAAGCCGCAGCAATGGTTCAAAACAAGGGTCTCATCTACAAGGAAGCCCCAGAGGGCGTGCCCGTCCCAGGCAAGCACTTCAAAGTCGAGGCCCGCGACTTCGACCTCGAGAAAGCCCCAGAGGGCGCCATCACCATCAAGCACACCTATGCCTCCTTCGACCCCTACCAACGCGGCCGCATGCGCAAGCCGGAGGTCAAGTCCTACAGCCCGCCATTCACGCTCGGCCAGCCCATGCAGGGCAGCGGCGTTGCGACGGTGCTGGCCTCGGGGCTGCCAGAGTACAAGAAGGGCGATCTGGTCGTCGGGATCATGCCGATTGAGGAGTACTCCACGTTATCGGAGGCGGCGCTGAAGGCGTATGGTATTAAGAAACTCGAGAACCCGCTTGGACTCGACCTGAAGCACTTCATTGGCGCGCTCGGCATGACTGGCCTGACGGCGTACTCGAGTTTCTATGATATTGGAAAGCCGAAGAAGGGCGAGACCATCTTTATCTCTGCCGCGTCGGGGGCTGTTGGCCAGATTGTTGGCCAGCTCGCCAAGCGTGAGGGGTTGACGGTTATTGGATCTGTAGGCTCGGATGAGAAGCTGAAGTTCATCAAGGAGGAGCTGAAGTTCGACGAGGGCTTCAACTACAAGACCGAGAAGCCAGGAGAGGCGCTCAAGAGGCTAGCACCGAACGGAATCGACATCTACTACGAGAATGTCGGTGGAGAGCACCTCGAGGCCGCTATTGATGCCTTGAACAACAAGGGTCGCATCATCGGCTGCGGAATGGTGGCCGAGTACAACTTGCCAGACGACAAGAAGTACCCCGTCCTCAACCTTATGCAGATCGTGGCGAAGCGCCTGACGATTCGCGGATTTATCGTTGGAGACCCAGATATGGGACCTGTTTACGCGAAGGAGCGCGATGAGAATGTGAGCAAGTGGCTCAGGGATGGTTCGATTACCACAAAGTTCGGCATCGTGGACGGTATTGATAACGCGGCTGAGGGATGGTTGGGTATGCTCCAGGGGAAGTACTTGGGTAAAGTGATTCTCAAGATTGCTGAGGAGTAAGTGGTTGTTGGGGTAATATACAACTAGAGATAGCTCAGAGTAAGCACTAGGGAAATGAAATGATCAATATATGCAAACAAGTCAATTCAAGGCTATTGGTGCTTAAAATATATCCTCGGTACTGTAAATGTTCAATCGAAAGTGAGCGCCCGAACTATTGTCGATCTGATGCCTGTACCAGTCACTCCGCCGGCTCTAAAGAGGTATGCACCAGTCTGCTTCCCAAGTTCAATTCCTTCCACAGTGTAGAGAACGATCATTTGAATTATGCTGACGGTTCAGAAAGCAAAGTAGGATATCTTCAAAACGCCGTGCCCACTGTGCCGCCACCGTATTCATACAACACGTATATAAGAAACAGCCTCCACCGCTGCTTGGTTTTGCGCAACCATTCCAACTCCGTAATCCCTTTCAATCATAGAGTCTTGTTATTTCTTGAATCCATCGTTCACGCTTCCTCCCAGTTGCTCAATCCTTTCTACCAGTTGCTCGCGTTCTCGTAGTTGTTGTCGCATGTATAATACCGTCTTGTTAAGCACGATGCTTTCACTTCTGCCCTGTCCTTCTAATCCTGGTACCAGCTCGGTAAGTCTGTCGAACCCTTCTCGAATAGCCTGCCGTCGCTTTTGTTCTGTAGATCGCAGGTTAGCCGTTGCGCCGAGAGAAATACACCGCCACCTGACCAGTCGCCGTCGCAGATGAGATTGCGCCAGCCACGGCTTCAGTAAGCAAGAATAGACATCACTCACCAGACGCGATATGGTTCGCCTTCTTCTCATGCTCTGAAAGTCTCGGTTTATCGTCCACATTGCTCGTTGCGCTTCCGTTGGCCGAAGCCTCTCGTCCAGCTTGTGATGTATTCGCCGGAGACGACATTGCGCCAGCCCTCGCGCTCGTCTCAACAAGGTAACACGGGCGTTACTCATGCGCTAAGGACATAACGGCGATGCCCTTATATATGAGAAATAATGGTGTCTGCTGTACCCGAAGGCCGGTCGTCGATTGTAAGCCCAATTCCCACATCTAGCCACTTCTGCGGCTCTGGTGTTCACTCTCGCGGTTATGGGGCATTGATCACATGCAACGAAAGTTCACAAATCCCCGCAAGGCTTTACCCCGCCAGTCCCCTTCCAGTCTAGCGCCATCTTGTTCCTTGAGACCAACAGCTCGCTCAGCCTTGTGCCGCGACGACTGAACCCGCCACAGGGAAAATCCTCAGCCTTTCCCATCGCCGAACATCCCATCAAACAAAACAGATCATGGCCGACACCAAGATACCCCTGGAGCCTCCTCCAAACTACGAAGACGCCGCCGCCCAGCACGGCACGCCGGCCGCTCCAATGGCCAAGCCGCTCCCCCGCGGCCCCTTCCCTTTGGACATCCCCGTCCTCACCCAACTGCGGGGAAAGCGCGTCGTCCTAGCCTCAGCGAGCCCGCGTCGCAAACAACTCCTCGGTCAGGCATGTGTCTCCACCCCCTACCCCTCCTTCCAACACCGAACCCGCCTCCCCCCCTCGCCGCGACCCCCGCCCGCCCGGGCCACCACATGCCCAATCCAATAGATGAAAGTGAGTTACTAACGCGCCATATAGATTGGGCTCACGAACATCGAAATCACGCCCTCGACTAAGCCCGAGAACCTCGACAAGGTCGGCCTCGGCGCCTTCGATTACGTGCTCCGCACTGCGCAGATGAAGTGTCTCGATGTGTACCAGACGCTGCTGGCGAATTCGCTCAAGTCTATCCCGGACCCGACGATGGTCATCGCTGCTGACACGGTCGTTGTCACGACCTCGGGTCGCATCCTCGAGAAGCCGCGCTCAGAGGCCGAGCATCTCGCTATGCTGCGTATGCTGCGCGACCAGGTGACCCATAAGGTGTACACGGCGGTGTGTGTGCTTGTACCGCGCGACGACGCGCGTGCGCCGGGGTATAATATGGAGAGTTCGGTTGAGGAGACGAAGGTGGTGTTTGATGAGACGACGAGTGATGAGTTTATCTCTGCGTATGTGAAGACGAGGGAGGCGGTGGGGATGGCGGGAGGGTATGGGATTCAGGGGATGGGGGGGCTGTTGGTGGACAGGATTGAGGGGGCGTATGATAATGTGGTTGGGTTGCCGTTGAGGGCGACGTTGGCGTTGATGGAGAAGACGCTGTTTATGCAGGGGAGTGATGACGAGGATGAGGATGAGGAGGAGTAGGGGGATGATAGGTGTTTGGGGAGGCGTCTGGAAATGTGGGTAGATATTATAGAATGGGTTGGCTGCTGATGATATAAAATATGACTACAGAGATCTTACCGTCTCTAATAACAGCAATTCGACGATGAGTTTATTGATGCATATGTGTATATTAACAGAAGCAAGCTTAGTACGTTACTCTTTATGATGGGTCTCACAGGCGTGTTCACGTAGTCTTAAGAATGCATATAAAATCAACGTTGACCTTCGTATTCTGACTGTTTTATGAAGGTGTTGGATGGATGATATCCTCATCAACAAAGTTCCCATATGCTCGTATGCTCATGTGTTCAGGCAGAACCAGACTGGTATCTACAGCGCCCATTGAAAATGCATCATTACTCATCATCGACCTCTTCATCCCAGTTCTCTCTCTCACGCTTCATGTATTCGGCCATGGCCTCATCAGTGAAGATGCTGCTGCCCTCATCAGCGGCGCGAGGAACCCTACCAGTGTCGCCCTCGAAGACAGGACCGATGTTCTCGATCCACTTCTTGCGTCTCTCCATGAGCGTCTTGGTAGCATCCCCAATGCCCGGTCTGGCCATGCCCTGAGAAGCCACGTGACTCCCACCTCCGGCGCCGCCTGGTCGCTTGGCCTTGGTCTTCTTGCCCATGGTGCGGGTGCGTTTGGAGAAGGACGCTTGGACCTGGCTGTCGAGATCCTCGAGGATGGTGGAGTACTCCTGGTGAGCCATGCGTTCCTTGACCTTGTCCATCAAGATCGCCTTGCGCGCGTTGTTCTCGATGACTTTCTCCTTGAGCATGGCGGTGAGAAGACGCAAGCGTGCGGAGACCTCATCATCCTCGCCGTTGTCGTACTGAGGATCGGTGCTCTCAGGCATGAGGCCAATGTAGCGGAGTTCCTGCTTGACGCGCTCGTCGACTTGCACGTGGTCCAGCTTTGGGTGGTTGGCCTTCTTCCAGCCCTCAGAGGTGGATTCGGTCATGTAGGTTGCTGGGGGAAGTGGTGCAGCTGGTGGATCGAGTGGCATGGGGTCAAGGCCAAGAGAGCTGTCGAGGTCGGCGTTGGAGTCGACATTTCCGTTTGCGGAAACGTTCTGCTCGGAAGGTGGGGCTCTGTTCTCTGGACGGAGGAGTGACAAAAGGCGTCCAAGGACTGGGCCAACAGAGATCTCGTCTGTCTCAGCGGTGGCCTCATCGAGGTCTTCAATGGAACCGCGTGGCTCGTTGGCAGGAAGCTTGTCACGGTTTTGACGCGGGTCAGCGAGGCCATCCTCTTCGGCCCAGATCTCAGTGTAGTGCTTCTTGCCACGAGGTGGGATGATGAAATCATTGACCCTATCACCACGGTCGCGGAGGAAAGCAAGATCCTCTTCAGTGAAAGGACGTAAATAACCCTCCATGTGGGTTGCAAAGGTAGTGGCTTGAACCTGGTTCACTGGCTTGGCGTTGCTGAAGTCCTTGTCGGGCGGGGTGCCAGGAATGAGATCGTGCAAGTCATCGTGTGGATACTCCGCAACGGAATAGATCTTCTTGATCTCCTCTTCAGGCATGTCGGGAGTTACTTTGCGGATTTCGTATTCAGTTGGGTCAGGATAGCTCCAGGGATCGTCACCAAATGTCATGATGTGAGGAACTGCGGGAGCTGGAGGTGGTTGGTGCTCGTCTTCACTGCTGGACTCCTCGTCAACCTGGATGGTAGGAACAGCCTTCTTCTTAGCAGCCGCGCCTGTGGGTGGTGGTGTCGTTTGCTCGACCGGGGACAAAGAAGAACTAGCGGAGGCTTCACGCGACACACCGCGCGACCGACCCCGCGACCGACCACGACCTGGCTTCTGAGAAGCCCTTCCTGGCGATGCAGATGGAGCACCCTCTGTAATACAATTAGTTCCTGGTTGATAAAGCTGGTGAATATCCTTTGGGGATATCATGGGTGATACCCAGCAAGCTGCATGGGCAACCACGGAAAGCTGGAGTTCACTTACCAATCTTTGAACCATCCTGAGGCGCAAGAACATGGGCACCATGAGTCAATGGCCTATCCTCCTTCGCCTTGCTCGAATCCTTCTTCTTCCTCATCTTGGATGCTTGACGGCCGCGTTCTGCTGCTTCGTCTGCGGCTTCCCTGTCTATACGTTCTTGTTCTCTGCGCTCAGTTTCGACTTGATCTTTACGCTGAGCGGAAAGCAACCTCATGCCACGGTCACAGACTTTTCCTCTTGCTTCTGCAACGTCAAGCAGACGATTTATGGAGTCGATAATAGTGTCGATGGCTTTGGAGTCCGGGATGGACGAGCCAATCTGGGGGTCGACGATGTCGTCGTATGAAGCTTGTGGGAATGGAATCATTGTGAGCTCAAGGTATCTGCTTTCATTCTCGGTACCCGCAAGGATGCCTGGGACACCCGCAGAGCTCGGCGTCGTGTTACGGCTGCGAGATCTTCGAGATTCTCGGTGTCCCCCTGAGCGTTTCCCAGTGCCCTTCTGGGCCGGTGGATGTGGCGGCATGCTGGCGGCGGCGGGGTAGAGCTCCGGAGAGGAGGAGGCGGCGGCCCTGGACTATGTCCTTATAGCCAAGATACGGCAATACGATGCAATTCAGCTTTACAAGTTATAGCATGTTGCTATAATGGCAATTGGATTTGAGGAGATTCAGAGAATGGGAGTTTGAGAGGCGCGTGTTGTCGCGATGCTCTTTGTCGCCTGTGGTTCATATCACGTGGAAGACACGCCGGCGACCGTTAGTCAGCGCTCACGTGCCTTGCCACTCAGATTGGAGACAGCGGTGCTTCCAGAGTACAAGTGTGGTACTCCCCTTCCCCGCAAAAGAAGCTACTGACAAGGGTACAGTGATGTCACACGCAGAATTGGCCAGGAACACATGGGGTGCTCTACTAGAAGATCGACTATGAGTCTGGAATATGAAAATATGTGGTATTTAGGACGTGGTATGGCGGCCGATTGCTAGTAGAAATATAACTGTGTTGGGAGACTGAGATATCTGCTCTTCTTACTCGTGCTTTGAAATCGATAGGAGGATATAAGCTTTGCCAAGAACTCCAAACAGTTGCAGCCGGCTCCGACGTCTCAAGATCTCGACCTTAAACTCCCCCGCCCCGCCTGCTCCACAATCCATCAGTGCCACGCTTCCACCGCAATAGTGAGGATCAGAACGATCGAGCATCATCTGTATATTCTTACATACATACGGACGTTGATTGTGGGAGGAGAGGCCTGGAGGCTCACAGGTTTCAACGGCGCTTACACAACACAACAGCCACTCGACAACGGATGCGCTCCAACACATCATCCTCCACGCCCTGCTGTGGTTTCAGCTCATAATGGGTAAGTAATTGCTGTTTAAGTCGAACCTGTATGGCCTCATTCAAGGCGCATAGTATGCGCCTGGTATAGAGCGGCACCCCGGCATTGAACAATGTCATCTCTTCGGAATGACGGAAGTAGCGGATGCTAACGATTTCGCAGCGGCTCAATCTATGAAGATCTCAGTGTATGTATTCGGCCCCTTCGAAATGTGGTAGTGCCGCGATGGGATCCTTTGTGTGTGGCAATACCGGCTGGAACAATGGGATCCTCTACGTTGCTACTCGCACCGTTCCCTTTATGTTGTGTTGGGATGATCACATCTAGCCGCCTTCTGTCTCTTGCGTAGTTGTATGCTAATCTAGGGTGTCTTTAGCATTTCTTTTCCGGAACCTGCGACTTTGAGCCCAGGCGTCAACCTTGACACTGTTCTTGTGGAGATTCCTGTGAGTTGAGGGCGGGTTGATGATGCTATCGGAACCATCTAACCTCCACTAGGATAATTTAAACACCGTCAGTAATCTCACCCTAGGTCAAAATATACAAACATTGTCGACAAATGGCAACGATGGAACTGGACGAGCCCAGGGGCTGTTATACGTCCCAGACCTAGCTGCTACGGATCCATGCTTCAACCTGTCGAAACAACATATACCGGCGCTTGCCGCTCGAAGAATAGACTTTCCGGGAGAAGACCTCAAATTTATTGCGCTGGCGCCATGGATCAACTCGACATGCAGCCTGTCCTTTCTGGACTCGGCCTCGCTAGTCTCTCTCCAATCCTTCATTTTCTATACAACTGATAACACGGACGTCATGCCGCCACCAATCAATTCAGCGGTTTGGAATATGCATGATGGTGGTCAATGGAAAGCAGCACACCCCTTTCCCGTTTACGCTGTTCCTGGAAGCTATGGAAATACCTTGATGGATCAATTAAGTCGATATTCTGGAAATTCCTCGTCTGTGCCATTTGGAAAACAGGTCCTCGACTTAGAAGGTGTGGAGCTCAACAGTTTTGTTCGGGTTTACACACAGATAGCTACGGACGCTTCGTCGGGCTCCTTACCGGGGCTGTGGGTTTTTCTCCTTATAGCGATTGCATCACTCGGCGCTGCTCTGATGTTGACCTCATTTTTCATGCACTTCGTCCAGCGCCGACGGAGACAAAATCTGCGCCGACGCATTGCCGCAGGCGAAGTCAACTTGGAGGCTCTTGGCATCAAGCGCCTTACCGTGCCCGTCGAAACCATACAGAAGATGCCGGTTTACATCTATATGTGCGAGGAAACCCCCGCGCCACCAGAGTCGGGAGCAAAGGGGGCTACAAGTGAGGAAGACCATGTCTTCAACATTCCTGTCATCAACGACCCAGTGACGGGGCTGAGAATCCAACCGCAAATGTACCAGCCTCAGTCCCAGCCGACCTGCCCCATCTGCCTGGACGACTACGAGACTCTGAAGACTGTAGTCCGAGAACTTCCCTGCGGGCACATCTTCCACCCAGAATGCATCGACCATTTCCTCAGCAAGAACAGCTCTCTTTGCCCAATGTGCAAGGCAAGCGCGCTGCCAATAGGGTTCTGCCCTCCCGTGATCACCAACTCGATGGTGCGGCGCGAACGCATAGGAAGGCTCATGGACGAGAATGCCGAGACACCGGATTCGGGCGACTGGCGAAGCAGAGCGAGACAATGGGTTAATCGCCGGCGTATTGGCGGGCCTCACCATGTCTCGAGTATAGAACTGCAGACTCGGCGAGACAGCACGCCTCCAGCTATAGTGAGCGCACCCAGCCCGGCGTATATCCCGGAAGGAACGAGTAGGCAGGCGATTGTGGAACTCAGGAGTCAGGAACTTATGGGTAATACCGTTGCGAATGAGGAGGCGGTCGAGGAACGGCCGCGGCCGAAGTGTGCGTATTTTCCATTCTCTGCGCTGTCAATTGCAGCTACACATACGAAGAGATTTGAAGACAGCAGCTGACCGTGTGTTGACTACAGGGAGAAGGGCTATCAACAGGGTGTTCCCAACACTCTAATGAAGTTGCCGGTACATATAATTATTATAGTGATGTTTTGCGGTTATGTCTTGATTGAAGCGGCGCATGATACCAAATGGAGGATTTACAGCGAGTTGTCCAATTTCCGATACCAGTCTTTACTGCAAACTCGAGTTACAGACAGGTCTGTGGGGTGTTTTGCACTTATCTTTGGAGCCAAGGGTTGGGTTTGGTAGGTAGATTATTGGGAGCGAGCGGCATCGACCGGTCAGGAGGGTTTGACACCTGGGGACATTCCGGAGCGAAGCGCACAGCACAGTGTACAGACAGGACAGGTACATACTGTATGAGAGTTGAGGGGGATGATAGTGATAGGGATTCCAACGGGAAAGGATGTACTGTACATACATGCAGTGTACAAAAAACCAGTCAAAGTCTTGGAAAATGGAGGGGAAGAGATAGGATAATTCGGAATGTGATACTGTTTTTACCCTATAGGGATTCCCATGGTTGCACAAGGAACGGGTCGTGAGTTGTGTGTCTCCTGATTCCCGATTATAAGCCTTTTTTTGGGTCGTGCACACTAAAAACATGGTGGCAGGACTGGAAAGTTATCCCTATCCCTGTCATTCCTTATCGCCCATCCCCCCCCCGCCAACTTTTAGGCGGAGCTATGACATAGCACAGTGGAGTATTCTCTAGCTCTTGTTCCCCATCTTCCGTCAGACGAATTGAACTACTTGGGAACCAAATCTGAGATAGCTTCATAGTCTCGTACCTATCTTTGATCTAAACTACCTCGAATTTGCGGTGCTGCTGTGCTGCTCAGTCGAAAATGCACTTAATTCCACGCGAAGTGAGTGATGCTTCCTCCGGAACTGGCTGCATTAGACGCTTGCTAACTTATCTGTCAGATCGACAAGCTCGTTATCTCGCAGCTGGGATTGCTGGCCCAGCGTCGACTTGCGCGAGGTGTCAGGCTGAACCATTCCGAAGCGTGTGTAAGTAGAGCCATGAGACCAGAATATGAGACTTTTCACTGACGTTACACACCACTCAGGCTCTTATTGCCAACAATCTCCAAGAGGTATGTAATTTTTTTTCCGCCTTAGTGTGGTGGATCTCGGATGTTAATTGACCGCACAGCTCATCCGCGATGGCAACCACAATGTCGCGGATCTCATGTCGATTGGCACAACGATGCTGGGGCGGCGACACGTTCTGCCTGCCGTTGTGTCGACCTTGAAGCAGATCCAGGTCGAAGGCACCTTTCCCCAGGGAACCTACCTCGTCACCGTCCAGACCCCAATTAGTAGCGATGATGGAGACTTGAATAAAGCGCTCTACGGGAGTTTCCTCCCGATCCCCGACGCGGACCTATTCAAAGTACCAGACGATGAGGAGTGCACGGCCGAGAAGATGCCTGGCGCAGTTATCGCCGTCAAGGGAAAGATTACGATCAATAAAGGGCGGAAGAGAATCCAACTCAAGGTCACAAACCATGGTGATCGACCAGTACAGGTAAGAAGAGTCAATGGCCCTTGACGTAAAATGCTAACCGCGCCACAGGTCGGATCACACTTCCACTTTATCGAGACGAACCCCCACCTCGAATTCGATCGCGTAAGATCCTATGGATATAGGCTGGATATCGCCGCAGGAACATCAATTCGGTTTGAGGCAGGCGATGAGAAGACAGTAACTCTAGTAGAGATTGCTGGACGCAAAATCGTACGCGGCGGCAATAACATCGCTTCGGGGGTCTTCGACTTGTCTCGCACAGACGAGATTTTGAAGAACATTGAAGCGGGCAACTTTAGAAACATTCTCGAGCCCGCAGGCGACGCGGCTCACATCAAACCCTTCGAGCTTGATAGATCTGTGTATGCAAGCATGTTTGGTCCCACGGTGGGCGACAAGATCAGACTCGGCGATACCGACTTGTGGATAAAGGTTGAAAAAGATCTGACTTCGTATGGCGACGAATGCAAGTTCGGCGGCGGCAAAACTCTGCGTGACGGTATGGGCCAAGCCACTGGCGAGTCTGACGAGGACTCATTGGATCTTGTCATCATCAACGCCCTTATCGTTGATTGGAGTGGTATTTATAAGGCAGATATCGGCATCAAGAACGGATTCATCTCTGGCATCGGGAAAGCAGGCAGTCCCGATGTGATGGATGGAGTCACAGAGGGAATGATTGTCGGCTCTTGCACGGATGTTATGGCCGGCGAAGGGATGATTGTCACAGCCGGAGGAATCGATACTCACATTCATTACATCTGCCCTCAGCAGGCTTCTGAGTGCATGGCAACTGGAGTCACCACGCTTCTGGGAGGCGGCACTGGGCCAACAGCTGCCACGACCGCGACGACTTGCACTCCGGGCAAGAACAACATGCGCGATATGTTGCAAGCTTTGGATACGATGCCCCTGAACTACGGTATCACTGGTAAAGGAAACGACAGCGATCCAAAGGCTCTTCGTGAGCAAGTCGAGGCAGGAGCTTGTGGTCTTAAGCTCCACGAGGATTGGGGTTGCACTCCGGCCGCGATTGACTCTTGTCTTACCGTGTGCGACGAGTACGACGTCCAGTGTTTGATCCATACCGATACCCTTAACGAGTCTGGCTTTGTGGAATCTACCATTGCTGCGTTCAAGGACCGCGCTATCCACACTTACCATACCGAAGGCGCGGGCGGCGGACACGCTCCCGATATCATTAGTGTAGTTGAGTACGATAACGTCCTTCCTAGTTCCACGAACCCAACGAGACCGTTCACGAGGAACACCTTGGATGAGCATTTGGACATGGTTATGGTTTGCCACCATCTTAGCAAGAATATTCCGGAAGATATTGCGTTTGCAGAGTCGCGAATTCGCGCTGAAACGATCGCGGCTGAGGATGTGCTGCACGACATGGGGGCTATCAGTATGATGTCCTCAGATTCGCAGGCCATGGGCCGCTGTGGCGAGGTCGTTCTCCGAACCTGGAACACGGCTCATAAGAACAAAGTCCAACGCGGCTTTTTGAAGGAGGACGAGGGAACAGATGCCGATAACTTTAGAGTAAAGAGATATGTCAGCAAGTATACGATTAACCCGGCCCTTGCCCAAGGGATGAGCCACCTCCTCGGTAGCGTCGAGGTGGGCAAGTTAGCAGATCTTGTGATCTGGGACCCGGCGTGGTTTGGCACGAAGCCAACGATGGTCGTCAAGAGCGGTCTGATTAGTTATTCTATGATGGTAAGTGCAACTCACCACCATCGCTCCTTCCTTGCTAACCATCACCAGGGCGACCCCAACGCGTCCATCTCGACCGTGCAGCCCATTATCGGGCGCCCCATGTTCGCGCCCCACGTTCCTTCCACATCTGTACTCTTTGTTTCCCAAGCGTCTATTGACTGCGGCAATATCGAGTCGTATGGGTTGAAGAAGCGCATAGAGGCTGTGAAGGGGTGCAGGACGGTTAGGAAGACGGATATGAAGCATAATTTTGAGATGCCGAAGATTCATGTCGATCCTGAGAATTATAGGGTCGAGGCGGATGGCGTGCATTGCACGGCTGAGCCTTCGACAGAGTTGCCGTTGACGCAGTCGGTGTTCGTATTCTAAGAGAAGAGACGAAGTGATATATCAGTGGTAGCAGGTAAGTAAGGTATATAGGGTCGAGTATGTATTGATGTTGGACGATATGATGCCAGATTAGTTACCATTTATTATCATATATCAGCAATTTATAGCCATCTTTTTACAACGCACCTATATTGGCTTCACGATAACATTGATTTGATGTCCTTTCCTACCGGTTTTGGCAAGTGCGATGGCACCGTTTGCTCCTTCCTCTCAGCAGACTCAATGTTGGAAGGTACGATCCCCTCTCACTGTACTTAATCCAGGCTATTCCCACGATCCTCTGTTTGTTTCTCTCTTTCAACATCTTACTTTTACAAGCATCCATCCAGACACATAGCTACACTTCTGCTACATTTTTGCTTCCCATACTTATCGCTCTACGCCTTACTTTTTTTCAAGAATCGCTATTCTACAGTACTTCAACATGAAGACTTGTGTTGCCTCCCTCACTGCTTTGGCACTTGCCAGCCAGGTAAGTGTTCTCTCCGACCTGACGATGTCGTCCGCAGCGTCAACGCTCCTCTAACACCGTCTTTTATATAGGTCTTCGGTGCTCCACAGCCCCAAGGCTTCGTCAGTCTTGCCAACGAGCGCAATACCGACACCGCTACTCCCGCTCGTGCTGCCAATGCTCTCGAGTGGATTGGCCCAATCGGGCCTGCTGGGGAGGTGTACTCTTACTATGGCAACCTCAAGGCAAGTTTCCCACTCGAATGTGCTTGAGATGGTCACTGACTCTGACCTGTGCAGGAGGTTAGCACCGAGATGGTCCAAGTAGCTCGTGATGCCCAGGTCCACCACGTTGGAAACCACGTTCGCCGCAAGAAGGTCAACGCTTCCAAGGCCCCACAGGTCAGTAAGCCCTCCTGATGTCAAGTCAATTCTGACGTTCAAGGTCCAGGACAAGATTGTCTGTGATAGAGAAGACATGACGGTTGCCCAGTACGGAGAGACTTGGGCTGCTTATAAGCTCGCATCCGTCGTTGGTGCTCTTGCCGCCACAAACGAGAGCGCTGTTGTCGTCATTGGCGGTGGTCACGGCCATGTGAGTTCACTCTCTTGGGATTCGGACATTGTTTCACCTACTAATAGCACATATAGTGCGTTGACTTGACCGCCTGTGATGAGGCAGAGCGTGCTCGCATCCAGCTGTGCAATGATGTAAGATCCATATGTAAGTAAGCCTTTCGAGCGAGCCAGTGCTGATAGAAATTACAGAACCCGGAGGCAAACCATGTCAAGGTCCAGACCATTGCCGAGTACGCATATAGAATCATCTACGAGTGCGCGAGACAGGATGGTTCGGGCTTGATCTGGGGACAAGAGTTCGATGACAAGGAGTTCAACGTTATCATTTCAGGCTGCCCAGCAAATTATCCACCCAAGAAGGAGGGACCGAAGACTCCACTTGCACCACCCAAGCCCAAGGGACCCAAGGTGAAGGATCCCAAGGTGAAGGATCCCAAGGGAAAGGAACCCAAGTAAAGGACGTCGTTTATCTAATAATTCTCCGGCTGGAGTTGACGCGATAAGCGGAGTAATGGCAAGGAAATTGGGCATGGACATGGTTAAAAGCGCGCGATTGTAATGGGATTGACTTGGCCGAAGAGTAGCTTCTTGTTTGGAATGGCGTTTGGGATTAGCAAAATGCTTTCTTTCTGTAGTAGAGTGCTTTAACAATTCATGACTTTCTCGTCGCTTGGTAGGGCTGTTGTGATTTGCATGTGCTCCCTGTGATATGCCCAGGATGATTGATATCAAGGATATATATCCAACACAGAATAAGTCACTTGTACAGTTCAGTACTTGTAGTAGATACATTAATATAAGACGAGGTTACAACAACAGAGCCACCAGCCGCCCCATGGAAGGATTCCTTATCCCCCGCATTTGTGGCTGTCCTGCACAATCCAATAGACTGACCACTTTCCCATTCGGGCTGGCCCCCAAGCCAAAAGGCCGAGGGAACGCACGCGCCAAAGCTACTATAGAGCGGGCCCTTATAGCCCGTTGGCAGCCCACCACAGAGTCAGTCAGTTCGGAGCGACCCGCCGGGTGTACTGACGAAACGACGTATGGTGGAGTTTCTTGCCTGACGACGACTTACTATTATTGTTTACAACCGCGATTTTGCAGATGTGAGATTGTGGTACTTGAGTTTGAGTGTACAGCGGCGGTAATCTTATGACGGCTTGGCGGTGAGACGGGGATCTCCACCACCCACTGAGAGTACTGTGGGACGCACGATCAGCTTACGGTGGCTTGCGCGCGCGCGTGCGCCCGTACGCGACGATATGGGTAGAGATGTCGCCGCTGCTGGTGATGGGCTGAGTAAGAACGACGCTGTGGTGACTAATGACGACAATACCAATAGCAACGGCAACGACGCAGCGCAGGAAGGGATTGAAACCTCGACGACGAGAGACGACAGCGCGACGCTTGGGACTGCGACGTCGGGCGCGACGAAGGCTGAGGGAGAGCGCGGGGCGAAGAAGGGGTGGAGACGGAAGGGGTGGTTTGGGAAGATGAATGCGAGTGCGGAGGGTGAGGCGCTGGAGAATATGGGGAGTAGGGATGGGTTGTTGGAGGGTGGGGAGGGGGGGGAGGTGGTGTGGAAGGTTTATAAGAGGAGGTGGTTTGGGTTGTTGCAGTTGGTGCTGTTGAATGTGGTTGTTAGTTGGGATGTAAGTTCTCTTTTTACCCTGGGGAGTATTGCGGATGTAGGGATGCAGAAACTGACTGGATGCGACAACAGTGGCTCTCCTTTGCGCCCGTCTCGACGACGGCCTCAGAGTACTTCGATATCTCAATGACGGCGGTAAACTGGCTCAGCACAGGCTTCCTCTTCGCCTTCTGCGTCGCAACACCCTTCACCATCTACGTCCTCCACAGCGGCGGCCCCAAACCCGCCATCATAACCGCCTCGGTCCTCCTCCTCGTCGGGAACTGGATCCGCTACGGCGGCACCCGCGCCCAGAACTACGGCGTCGTAATGTTCGGCCAGATCCTGACGGGGTTGGCGCAGCCCTTCGTCCTGTCGTCACCGACGCACTATAGCGATCTGTGGTTTACGAATAATGGGCGTGTGGCGGCGACGGCGGTTATGACGTTGGCGAATCCGTTGGGGGGGGCGTTGGGGCAGTTGATTGATCCGTCTTTTGCGCCGGAGAAGGGGGATATTCCGAATATGGTGTTGTATATTTCTATTATTGTGAGTATTGACCCTTGCCACGATATCGTGCTGTGTATGCTTGGAATGAGGGGCTAATGAGTACCAGGCTACGGTTGCTTCGATCCCATCTTTCTTCATACCCGCTGCTCCACCGACGCCATCCTCGCCATCATCAACAGAGCACAAGCTGGACATCATCCCCTCCATAAAGACACTCTTCAAATCCCGCGAGTTCATCATGATGCTCATCCCCTACACCGTCTACGTCGGCCTCTTCAACTCCATCTCCTCCCTCCTCAACCAAATGCTCTCCCCCTACGGCTTCAGTGAAGAAGAAGCCGGCATCGCCGGCGCCATCCTCATCGTCGTCGGTCTCGTCGCCGCAGCCATCTCATCCCCCATCCTCGACCGATATAAGAAATTCCTCCTCGCTATCAAAATTCAAGTCCCCCTCATCGCACTCGCGTACTTGGCGTTCATCTGGGCGCCGCCTACTCGCGGTGTTGCGGCTCCTTATGCAATCCTCGCTATCCTTGGCGCGGCGTCGTTCACTCTCCTCCCTGTGGCTCTTGAGTACGTGACTGAGCTCACGCATCCTGTTAGTCCGGAGGTGACGAGTACGATTTTATGGTCGGGTGGACAGCTGCTCGGCGGGCTGTTTATTGTTATCAGCGATGCGTTGACAGATGGGGAGAACGGCGGGCCAGGGTCGGATGTCCCGAGGAATATGCAGCGCGCGCTGTGGTTCCAGGCTGTGATTGCGCTGGTGGTTATGGTGCCGCCGTTGTGTCTGGGTTTGTTTGGGAGGAGGGAGCAGGTCAAGATGAGGAGGGTGGAGGCGGACAAGGTGTATAGGGAGGGGCGGAGGGTTAATGGGGGGGTGGTATCTTGAGGATATATTTATTTTTGTTATCTGCTACATATTAGGATTTATGAGTATATAGTTCCTATTTTATATGATGTATATTACGCATTATTTCATCTGAAATTATTCTTTACTCTTTTACTATATAGCACACGTGACTATTGCCTTCATTTTTCGCTTGCAAAGATGTTGTAATATGGTCACGTGGCTCACGTGACCCTACATATATTTTACCATAGTTTTCAGGCACCGAGAAGGGGTCAGAAATACATACATTTTATTACTCAATAGTTATGAGCCCGGAGCAACTCCAACACGCAATTTGA